>JALXJV020000009.1:22916144-23156144 GCA_024633595.2 Lepomis macrochirus
ATAGAAGACGAAGCCGAGGGAAGAATTTAGATACGCTCAGAGCTGTAACAGGTTGTAAGTTCCATAGCTTTAATAACATTACTTGTCCTAAAAGTTAAGAGCCAGGAGATTTTTTGTCAGTGTAAAATCTGTTAACACGGGAGCGTGAGCTGTATTTTGGAGCTAGTTAAATCGGCCAAGGAGATTCTACTGAAGTGGAGCTAACGCCATAGACACGCGCAAACTGCTACTACATAGGCAGAAACCCATTTTTGCCACCAAGTTTCTGAGTATGGACATTGTAATGGAACTGACATGTTTAGACAAGATATAGTAAAGCTCATTAGCGTTTGTGAATTTCTGGCCAGTGTGCTTTGGATGCTGCCACCGATGCTGCTGCAGTAGATGTGCCGCTGCAGGACGGAGGTGTCTGTGTTTTGTGCACGGACGGAGCCTCAGGACGGGTTTCTTCAGCGTGCATCTCTCCACTGGACAGAAGGGTTTGGAAGGACTGTCACTATAAGCTTTCTGCTACCAAGGAACCGTGAGTACAAACAATATGTTACTGGAAGGTTGCAACTGAGCTCCAACAAGTGCGCAAACGTTGTGTTACCACAAACTGAGGGAAAAAAACCTGGGTATTGTTCACTGTCATTTCATTTGGACCATGGGGACATTTTAAAAGGGTAACTTACCTGGTTCTGGAAATAAGTAAATATATTTTTTAAATATATTTTTGTGTACAACATTTTGTGGTCTTATATTTATATGTGCTAATATGTGGTAATGGGATTTGTGTGATTTTTGCAATGAGTAAGGGTTATAGGGGCTAAGTATATGTGCATGGGAGGTTTACGCTCACAAGAAAAACAAACATATGACCACAGTATAGCTATAATTAAGCTAGCCAGGCCTCTCTGCACCATAGCCAGTGTCGCAAGCCAGAGTTGTTAGTTGCTGTAAATACGTCCCAAGTTTAAATTCTAGTAACCCCTCACCAATTCATTCCCCATGCACATAATCTAAAAAAAAAAAAAGTGGAATTGAGTGGGAGGGCTACACGTAATTATATGAGCTCGGTGGTTTCAACCTTACTGAATGGTGCCAAAGGAAATAATTTCTTAAGGGAGAGAAACTGAGGTGTTTCGATAAAGTGATCTGTACATTAAACCTATGGTTATATTATTTTTTGCTCATTGTTTAAAAAATACAAGGTACCAATAACTCACTGTCTTGCGTGGTCACTGAATATTGCAAGCAACATTCTGCTCCCTGCCAAGTCTAGAAAATTCTGATTATGGTCCAGTTTAGCTGTAATATTTTATAACAAAGAATTTACTGTCTGTAATCCTTAGTAGGGTCAGGAGCTGTGTGTTACATGTGGGTATATGTACAGCCTAGCCATTTAAGCAACATCTACACATTCATTTATTTTATTACAGCCAATAAATGAATAAAATTAAGTTGGTCAGAATATAGCAAATATAATAAATATCATGAAATAATTTAGTTTAGGCTTTGCCTTGGTGCCTAGACCTGCCAACCACTATTGACCTGTAGACCAGAGACTGACCTCAGAATCAGCTGCCCTGCCAGTCTTCTGCTTCTCTCTCTCTCTTGTAAAATATCTTCAGTATCCATCTGGTCAATGAGTGGTAGGATATACTTAAGCAATAGCTCACAACAGGCCGTGGTATAAGTTTATTATATCACAGTTAATGGGGTTGGCGGCCCAACGCGAAGTGTAGGGCCTAACAACAGACAGGTGATTTCATAAACAAAAATAATGAATTTCAGCGTTGTGTTTGGATTTTCACGTGTGTTAATGTTCATTGACACTCAATGTACCATTAGCCACACCCCCCCACCCCCCCCCCAACCCCACATGTGGTTGTTGCTATATATACATTTAGGGAACTCTGGTTTGTCATTCTCCATTAAGGCCTAGAAATTTGGGACTTTGGCTTTGATTGCTGCAAGGAGTCTAAAAAAGTATAACTTTCTATAAAACAAAGTTGATACTTTCTGTTTACTTTTGGTCGGACTTAAAGGCCGATTCGTCTTAGCATTCATTTTGTGTTTCTGTCCAGTTGGCAAATAAGTCCAATATTCACTCTACTCTTGGTGTTAAGAGTAGGGAGGGAAATGTCTGAGGGAGATGTCTGGCTCTTTAGCTACTAAATGCTCTGCTGTGTTCACCAGCTAGTTGCTAATTTTGCTGATCGACTCAGGGCAGGCAGTGTACAGCTATCTGCTCCATCTGAAAACAACACTAATCCTAATATTGTGCATTCACCATTCTTGCTACATGCGGTGTGCATATGCGTCAGAGTGCAAACTGACACCTCCACCTCTCATGGAAAATCCATCACCTGCCAAGTCAAACTTGAACAAATGGAGCTGCTTGGACTGTGGAAACAACCTAGTTTCCCATCACCTCCATCCACAAATTATTTTCCTGTTACAGTATGTTACAATGCAAGCACTCACACACAAAGACACACACTATGAAAGATGTGCACAATAGAAAGAGCCATTTGATTGAATGGGGTAATAAAGCAGAGTGAGGGCAAAGGGGTAGTTGAACAATAACTGCAGCTACAGAACAATGTAGTGCCCGGTCCACATGGAGGTGGGATTTATGGCCAAGTGCCACACATACACACACACACACAAGCTTAACAATCAGGCTGTTGTGACAAAGAACATATATTCACTATTCTCACACAGTTGATCTTTTCCCATATTTCTTTGTCTCTTTCTTTCTTTCTTTTTTCTTTCTTTCTCTCTCTCTCTCTCTCTCTCTCTCTCACACACAAACACGGTCCTGTCTTAGGAGCACTATCTCTTTTCTTTCTGGCTTGGTGTCCCTGTCTCTGAGCCTCTCTTTCTGTTTCTCAGCAGTCCCTGTTGGATCCTCCTTCACACCTCCATCCTGGGTGAAGCCAAACTGTTAATATACATGACTAGAAAGAACCAGGTAGAAGGAAAGTTGTGTAGAGACATGCTCCCTGTCTTCACCTCTCTGGCAAAAGCCGGACTGGATTTTAAATTTCATAAAGTAATGAACAGCTGGATGTGTTTTTACGTCAGTGGTGTTTTGATGATGTTATTTGCTCTGTGGTGGATGAAGAAGTAAGGTAATTTTGTGTTTTATTTTGGCTGGCTGTCATACAGAAACCATAAGAGACTCTATCACTGCTCTCCCATCTTAAAAGGTAGCACTATCTCTTTTCTTTCTGTCTTGGTGTCCCCGTCTCTCTCTATGTTGCCCTCTGAGCCTCTCTTTCTGTTTCTCAGCAGTCCTCTCAATCTCTCCCAATTTCTCTTCTTCTCATTCCCTCTAAGCAGTCTTTCCTGAAACCCCCTTCGTGCTTTCACCCCCTCTCCTCACACATTCACTCTTTCTCACTCTATACAGTCTTTCCTGAAACCTTTTCATGAATTCTTGCCATCGTCTCTCACGCTCTCTCTCTTGCACTCCTCTCTCTGTCATATTCTTTTCTCTGCACCTGGCCATGACTCTTCCCCCTTCGCTGTGGTTTCCCCTCTCCACCTCTCTGACAGCTTCACATTAATCATTCCTACATCCCCAGGAAGACTGCCTTCCTAGCTTTCCTCCACTCGATCTCTTTCTCTCACTTTCATTCAACTTGTATCTCTCTCTCTCTCTCTCTGTCACACTTTCCTTTCACTGTGCTTCTCTCATTCTCCCTTCATACCTTGTTTCTCACCTCTCATCAAATGTATGCAAGTATGTGCAACAAAATGGTGTCACATTTCTCCCAGTTGTGTCAAGTTATCATTTTCAGAATGTGTTGCAAAAAGTTTTACATTAGCTGCAATGCCACCAGGATGACAGCATAATATTATGTGAGTCTTAACAGGCATTTAGACCAACAATGGTACTGCGTTGATCGGCAGTTGTTTGCATCCACCAATCAGTCAAGTTGCAATTTACATCCATATCTGTCCAGACTCATCCAATACATGTAGCAAATACTCAAAAAGAATTTTTGGCTAAATGGAAGTGATCACTATATTATTGATCCATATGTATGCTTCCAGTGAAAATACATTGTTGAACTGATTAATGGTGGATGATGGCTTTATTGGCTAAACAGTTATTTACTATGTAAAGATGGACTATAGATGGATTTGTGGAGTAGATCTACACAAAATGTGGTGCTTTTGTTTTCTCCTGACATTTTTCGACGCAAAGAGTCTCTATGAGCTGTAGGTGGAACTCACTCATTCATTCACTCACTCACAGGATCATGATTAGCTAGGTGCGCTCCAATATTCTAAGCTGTCCAATAATGCTCAAAATTCAGTATGAGGCAGGAAGTTAAACAGTAGAATGGACGTGATTGAGAAAAGCCTGTACTGTACTAGTTATTGTTTACTTATTTTGTTGCCCCAGTCAATATGTGTGTGTGAAATCTGGAATCTCCAAATTAATTTTAAAATTGTGGCTAAAAGCCCATTCTATTTTGAGGTCATAAGACCTTTGACCACCAAATAAGCAACTCATCCTTGAGATGAAGTGGACTTTTGTGCTGAATTTGAAGAAATTCCTTCAAGGTGTTCCCAAGATATCATTTTCACAAAAATGGGACACTTGGACAGACCACTTGAAAACATCTCCGGCCACAACTATTCACAGTCTTACAGGCAATATTTTTGCAAAGCTTGCTGATGATTGACAGGAGTGATGTTTCTGGTTAAACAAAAAGTATCTTCAAAGTGGTCTTTCTCTGTAGGGTTCCTTTCCATTATGTTGTCAGATACTTACAATAGCAATTTGAGCTAGTCAGTGGCAAAAACAAGCACTTTCGCTCGCTCAATAAGGGGACCAATGGGTACAGGCTGCCTAATACCAAACTTACCCTTTAAGAGTCCTTAATACGCAAGAATTTATATAAAAAAGTTTCTTTCTACATGAATATTCAACAAAACACTAAAATCTTTGTTTAATACAATATGTGATCACTGTGCGAGCAAAAAGTAAAAATAACTTATCTTCCAATAATGCACATGTACTTTTCTATTGAAAGCCAGTATGAAGGAGGCATGCTCAAAGAAGGATGAAAGGAAAAAAAGCAAACTGTGAACGATTAAGAAATTCCAGGAAATTGAAAGCTTGGCTTGCTACACATTCATGGCACTATCGAGACATGACTAACACTAAACAGCCAGTCCCTTCATTTCTTCATAGGCGTTTTCAACCGTCTCTTTCACACACTCATTTGTTTTATGGTTCTCTCTTATGCTCTTAAACACTGGCTAATCCCTGATTAGTGGAGGAAGAGGGCGTTTAATGCTCCTCTCCACTTGTCTGCTCCTGAACTGTGACACACAAGAATGCTTACAACCACACACACACACACACACACACACACACACTCACACTCTCAGGAAAGGAAATCCATGCTCACACATAAACAACTGAAAGACACATAAGCCTACACTGCTTCTTCTGCAGTGACACTTGCACGTGTCTCTTTCTTCCTCTGGTGAAACAGGTGCTTGAAAAGGATTTTATAGTATCCAGTGAGTGCAACTAAACACTCAGACAACAATGCATTTACCCAAGAGAGAAACTGCACATTGAAAGAGAACACAACTTTACTAATTCTGCCAGGGCCACATTTGTCAAAGTTAGAATAAACCAGAAACATGCATATGTTTGGTGGAATTACTGTGATCCCTGCAAATTCATGTAAGCATGCATGGGAACAGAATGCACGAAGAGAAGCAGACAACAAGGGTAATTTCCAGGGTTTGAATCTGGCTGACACTCACCCCTGTGAAGTGGTGGCAATTTTAATTGCACCCACCCACATATTAGTGCTTCTTACCAAATACTGCCACTTTCTAATTAATTTAGATTATGCATGTTCTCAGCAAATCATTCCTTTTCCTGCCCAATCAAGCCTGGACAGAGGGCAGAAATGAGCTGCTCACGTAGTTTTCTGAGAGATGCAACATGTGGTTAATCTCCACAGGATAGCTGCAGGAGAAGGGCTCTCCTTTGCTCAAACCATCACGCTTACAGATTAATTGGTGGTTGTTTTTACCCCTAGGTTTGTATGTGTGCGGGAGAGATTCTTTGAATCTATGTGTGATGAACTAGCAACCTGTCCAGGGTGTACAAATGCATTTTTTCTGCCCTATTAGTAGATGCAATACTGACATATGTCATTGCTATTTAGATTATAGATCAACCACTGAGTTGTTAAATAATCAGCACCACCATCTTAAAAATATTAAGAACCACTAAAACTAGCTTCACTTGGACACAAGTCCACCTTACGTTTCAGCACAAAGCATCATTGATGTAAACACAGAGTCCACCTCCTCTCATCTTGCCGTAATCGTGTGCTGACATCTCGGAACACGGACCACCTGCCAAGTGCTTAATCTGGGATGTTGATGGAGCAGGTCTCTGTAAGGATGTGGGCACAACAGTCACTGATTTCCATTGCTTGGTCAACATGAGTCCCATTTTGTCCAGACTGAACCTTTAGTAGCATCCTTAAGTCAAAGCTGGACCGACATGGCTACTATCACGGTTCTCTTTTCTCTCCTCAGAGCAATCACCCGCCGTGGTACTTAATTCGTCTGGTTGATTGGGCCGTGTGGATTGCAGTCCACTGTTCTTTAATCAAAAAAACCTGTCTTCCTTGTCCAATGACTGTATTGCCGTCATAGGTAACGTGTTTCATGAAACAAAAGTGTAGCGAAGTTTGAAGGAGCTACCGGCTGCTGCTTCTACAAGCACTGACGTGTTGACGCTTTTAAACCAACCTGGAACATCAAGTTCCACTTAGCAAAGTAAAACATTACTCGAAATGTCACTAGATGATCAGTGATATTTTTCATTTCCAATACTGAATAAAGTAATTACATTGGGCTCCAATCAGGGGAAGTGGAACACCGGAGAGCTGGCAGATTGCTATCTGTTTGACAGAGGCAAGTCAACAACACCTCTATCTCTCACATTTCCCCTGATGCAACAACACTTTATCTCTCCATTACTAACTGATAGTAGATGGGGGCATGACAGTTAATTGCATCTCTGGAGTGTGTATCTTTGTGTGCATGTGTGTTTTTGTTTATTGGTCACTGTTCTTTAAAATGCTTTTGGCATGTACCTGTGTGCTAGTGTCTATGTGTGTATGTAAGAGATTTCTGTTTTTCACTTCTGTTCTCGCCAAACGCTACACACCAGAGCTACCTGTATCCACCCCTCCCTATCGCTTGGTCTGTCCTCTTCCTCCCCTAGTTATATATTTTCCACACCTCTTCCCCTCCCATACAGTCCCTTTCGTCACCACTATCGTCACCTGCGGCTGTCTGTGTCCCACGATGCATTGCAATCCGCCTGCTCCCCTGGATGGTGGTGGAACTGCAGTGACATCTACTGAGAAAGGAGAGGTGAGATGATGAGAGGAGGGGTGATGGAGAATGAAGGGAAAAAGAGGGGGAAGAAGACTCACTACAGTAGTGGAAATAAGGGATTTTAAGTAGGAAGGGGAATGCAACAACCAAGTCACACATCAACTCAGTTCTTTAATATCAGCAAAAATGAACTAACCTTTTGCAGTGTAAGTTTCCCTGCTCTGCAATGTTTTTTTTTCTTTGAGTCCAGTATTGTGTGCAGATAATTGCTTCTCTTTAGTAACAACAGCTCTAAAATGATTTTTATTCTAGTCAGCAAGCTTTGATACAGGATGTCTGTGTGTTTGTAATTACTGTCTCAGCCACTGGCTGTCAAACCCTATTACGTGAGGTCAAGCCCAAATGACTATCCTGAGCTGATGACAATAATTTGACGACAGACACACATGCATTAGTCAATCATGCACTTACCCAAGCACGCACATGTTTACACACGGGAGCACACACTGACCGAGTTACATAAAACCATACACAGACATGAACGAACATGTAAACATGCACATACTTAAACACAAACGAATACACAGCAGGAAATTTAGCTTTTGACAGGCACCTATAACATGAATAATTCAGGAGCTTGTTTACATAAACCATCCATGCAGTCATATATGAATTAGAGTTACAGTTGTGTATGCAGGAAGCAATCATCATGTTATGATAATAATGCTTGGATGCTATGCATATTCATACGAGTTTTGGGAAATCAAATGCAAATTCTCATACCATTTCACAGGTATTATGCAATTTAACATTTTCTCTGCTGTGTTACTCCTGTAACACACAGGTGTGTCACGTTAGAGTGACACTTATTATATTTATAATGCTTTGCTTTTCACAAAAGCAAAGAAAATAAAACAGCAAACAAAATAAGATATGCGGTAAAAGCAAGAAGAAAGTTCTAAAATTAAAATAGAGTTAAAAACTATCAGGAAAGTGTCAAAATGGCTTAATATTAACAGTACAAAATTTAATAAACTACAGGCATATATTATGTGCCAGTGATTTTATATGTGTGTGTATAAATAAAGACTTAATGGTAAAGCATTTTAACTCTTGTGTATGACACTTGCAATTTAACAGCAGTGGCAAATGCTGTTACAATTCAATCAACAACGACAATCAGCACTTTCCTATGAGACTTTTCAAAGCACCTCATAGTTTTAGATTATTACAACTTAATCTTATATTGTAACCCTATCTACTAGAAACTACATTCACATGTAGAGCTGCAACCAATGAAAATTTTAATTTTTCTGATGATTATTTTCATTATTAATTGAATTGATTGACTTATTGATTAATCATTTGGTCTATTAAATGTTGTGAATTGGTCCAATATGTCAATCACAAGACCTTTTTATTGTTTTTTTGTCGGACCAACAGCCCAAAACCAAAGATATCAATTTACAGTAAAACAGACTAAAGTAAAGCAGGACATCTTCCCCTTTTAAAAGCCGAAATCAGTGAATGTTTGGTAGTTTTGTTTGAAAGATAAGTGAAATGATTAATCATTATCCAAATAGTTAAAATTAAATAATTTTCAATTAATTTTCTAATGTTGGACTAATCAATTAACTGAATTACTGAATAATCCCCCCTTGCCCCTGACACAACCTCATGGGGTGACCACTGTGATTGAATTTTAGGGGTAGCTACTAACTGGGTTCTTAAATAAAGTTAAAGTTAAACATCCACCACACGATTATACACTCTTTTTGATCACAAACTGTGCTTAAATTGTAAAACACAGAATTCACAAAAATTTAAATAGAAAACTGGGAATTTGAAGCTTAACAGGGACATGTAGGGAGGACGCAGGGAGGTATGGTATGTTCCATGCCATAATTATGATGATAATGATTACTTCAATTCAAAAAGGTTGATGATAATAATATAACATAATCATAAAGGGAATCAAGTCATCTACTGCTGGTGATCAGTCAGTCAGCAGCGGTTGACGTTGGTTTTTGTGGTAAGTATAGTTCCCTAATGCAGTTGCAATGTCAGCTAACTATTCCAATGGCCGACTACTAGGCAACTGTATGTATAGTAATAATAATAACAATAACAATAATAATAATAATTTGAAAAGATACTGTGACTTCCAGCATTGTTTTTTTAGACAATTGTACTACTTGAGTATGTTTTGTTTCTCCATATCCCAACTCTGATTGCCAGGGTGCCAGTAATATGCAAATGAGTACACTTATCCACAACACTTATAACCCAGCTTTATAGTGGTTTGGGGGAATATTACAGTAGATACACATATTTAAGTGAACTGCAAGGATGGTGTATTGGTAACGCGTGTCCGACCAATGTGGTGGGTCGTCTGGGCCAGATATGTCTGGGCCGATTTTTTGTCCCAGTCCAGACCTTGTATAGAGGGGTACAATACCCTTACTCGGACACTTGGTGAATGTCTGTAGGTCTAGGAAGAAATATCTTGTACAAGCTCAGTACAAACACAACCGCAACTACAGGTACTGTAGTTAAACTGGTAGACCCAGAAAACGCTGAGAGATTATACATCTCATCTGTCTTGGGAATGCCTCAGGATCCCCCAGGAGGAACTGTAAAATGTTACAGGTGAGGCGGACATTAGCACTGCCTACTACTCTACACTACCTTGCTTAGCCTTCTGCCTGGATAAGCGGCAGAAGGTGGATGGATGAGGGATGATTATCACTCATGATGTAATACACCAATATTACAAGGGGGTCAATCTCAAAAATGATGACAATATATTGTAAACCAAGCACATACACACTGCACTGATGAAACTGAATAAGGTATACACCGTCTCATGCATCTTCACATATACCTGCAGATTTTAATTCACTCACGTCTGCTAACTATGACTTCAGCCATTATATACCACAATAACCTCTTTTCAGAGAGTTATTGTGGTATTGCGATTATGGCAGGCAATACCATCATCTATCTGATTTTTTTTTTTAAACTATTTCCATCCTGAGGGACATGGTTCATTTTACAAAGTGCCCATGGTGGGTGTAGCCCTGTCTATCAGAAGCCAATGACACAGGGACACATGTCATATAAAACTATATTACCTCTGACTGACTGACAGGGTTATGAGACTCTGAGCAGAGATGGACAGTCATGTCAGAGGTGGAATACAGAAAGGGAGTTAGAGAGGAACATGTTTGTGTTGCAGGGAGAAGGGAGAGGAAAAGAGAAGACAAAATAAGAGTAAACAGAAACAATGACAGGTGTAAAAAATAGAAAAATTAATTATAAATGAATGCTGACAGATAAAAGTGGAGGAAAAGGCTGAGGTGAAATGAGAAGGGGGGGAAATTACTAAATGGATGAGACAGATAAAACAACTTGGACAGGAGAGAGTGAGATGGAGTGAGAAAAACAAAGGTGGCAGAGAGGTCAGCATCTTTCTCAGGTGAACAGAGGATGATAGTTCATACTGTCAGCAGTTGCTATCGCACCTTTAGTGTCCCCATCTTATTTAAATGAACCACACTCACACTGGATGACCCGGAGACCTGACCAGGGTCACCGCCGTGCACACAGCAGCTCGTGTCCCCAGGGAGAGTTACATGCACACATAGAGACACACTCCCTCACACATTCAGATGCATAAACACAGGTTAGTAGGCTTGATGCCCCTAATAACTTTGTTTGTGTATTGATTTTAATAAAAGTTTACTTCCAATGGTATTTGCAGCAAAATAAGGGTCTGTCTTAACATGCCTGTAAGTCAGTGCTATATAAATATCAGTCAGCTTATCCGAATGGTGATGTAAACTCCAGAAATCGAGCGCTTCCAGCAGCCTAAAACAAAACAAACTTTCAGTATACACCAATTGCACCATGACAGACATAAAGCAAGTATGTTTTAGGGCAGACAATTAGAGAGAACTGACATACTTTAGGCATGTAAGAATGTATCACTGGAACATAGCATAGGCACATATCTTGTGGGCATTTCAATATATAAAATTGACTTTAGTTTCACATTTTTTATTCAGGTGGCTTGGGGGTTCAGTCTCCATGGGGCTAAAAGAAAGAATACATTATAATCATTGACTTTGTTTTCAGCAGTTCAAAAAACAAAACGTAGCTTGTTGACAGACTCATCCAAATAAAAACTGCCCTGGCTGTTTTGACCCCATTTAGCCTACACATTGATTTTCTTCTTCCCAAGAGGAGATTATACCTGGATTTATTCACTGCAGCTGAAAAAAAAACCTGTATATTTAATATCATAAGAGGTTGTATGCATAAAAACTAAGAATGTATTATCTCTATAGCATGTAAATTTTATTAATTCACCAAGCCTTGCCCCTTTGCAGTGATTGAGGTGTTTACTCCAGTGCATATGCTTTATAAGTCAGCAGAGGGAGAGCACCTGCTCAGTATCCCATTCTTCCTTATTATGCTTGGCAGTGTAATGGAGCACATAGCAATTGATCAATATTCACCCTCACACACACACACAAAGACATACAAGCTTGCAAATGTGGAAACCACACCACACATACACACACACACACACACACACACACACAAATGCACACAAACAGTAATAAACATGCACATGTAAACACACAAACACATTTGCATGAGGGGTTGTGCCTGTTCGCCCATTTTCCAGGTTATGAGATGATTAGCATCCCATTAACAACAGTTTCCCTGCCCTGCACACCCCCTCTTTGTGCCATAGGTGCTGTGGGATGATGAAGCATTGTGATCAGGGGCCATGAATCATCCTCTTCCTCAAATTAAACATGCTACGTCATAAACACATTACGGAAAGCCTGCAGTTCAGGGTAGATGTGTGTACAGAAATGTGTGTGAATGTGTGTGAGTGTGTTTGACTGAGTGCCTAGTGTCCCAGTTAAGTGTAATAAAGCACACGGCTAAAATAATGTGATGAGTTTAATGAGCAGACCATCCATGCATTCAATTCCCTCAATACCCCACCCTCCATCCTCCATCTCCCTCCTTCTCTGGCTCCCAGGTCCTCTCCCTCTCTCTCTCTATCCATCTCCTTGTGTGTGTATGTGTTGTGTGTGTGTGTGTGTGTGTGTGTGTGTGTGTGTGTGTATAGGGAGTTTGGAGTTGGGCTGGGAGGTAATGTGATTCGACTGGAACGATTAATCTTGCTCAGGTGAGAGTGCATTGGGAGAAACAGGAAGGGCGACAGGGAAAAAAAGATGGGTAGAGATGGTAGTAAGTGGGAAAAGAAAAGAATGGGACGAGAGAGAAGCAGATGACGTATGGCTGGTGATTTCTCTTTTCTCACTCTCTCATGTCTCGATCTCTCTTCATAAGCTTACGCATCTTTTTTGGCACACTGAACCAATCATTTCATTTGTTGCGTCACTTTTTTTTGTTTCCTGCTGTGCTTTATTTCCCCCTCTGCCTCACACTCTCCCACCTTAACCACTCTTCTTTTTAATGTTTTCCTCTTCCCTGCAGTTTCTGTTCTACCCTTCCCTTCATCCTTGTTTCCCCTATTACTTTCTCTCCTCTCTTGTTCAAAGGTCTCCAGTAATGTGTGGAACAACCAAATGCCAGAGTCAAAACCATTTCACCTGCAGGACCTGCATACTGTCCATATGGAGCCTTGTGCAAATACTGTACATGCATGTAACCGCACTTTATTTGTGCATTTTGGTTCTACAAACAGTCTGTATCAAGGTTTGCAATTGGCTTATTAGTGAGAAAAATAAGAAAACCCATGTAATCAAAAAGTAACGCTTGAATCAAAGACAAGTATTTATTGCATATCTGATTTTGTTTTAAGGACCATTTTCAATTTGTGTGCTTTAAACTCATTATTACAAGCATTAGATGTGTCTTGAGGGATTTCTTTGAAATTGCAGCAGTTGCTCAGTGCTCCAGAGTCGCAGAGGTTGTTGTAAGGATTCAGCCACCCTGCATCGCTCCTGCATTAGTGATGCAGGATTTCCTAAACAATCAGCCTTTGAGGTGGAGTGGGGGAACATTAGCTAGAGAACAAAAAGCGAGACACACTGGCCCACTTCATGTTTAACAAGAGTCTGTAGGTACAAAGTTGATGGAATAACCAAGGAAACTAAACTAAGAACTAATAGTATTACTGGCTGGGGTACAGTGCTGGATCTGTGCTAATTTCTTAATTTGATTTCCCTCCTCAAATAGAGCGAGTAATTTGTTTAGGGGACCAGAATTTGCCCAATTTAGCTGGTAAGCTCCTTGGCAGCAGTAATGGGGATAAACAGCTAGCAGAAACTGCAGCCTAATCATACTGCGTCTGTCGAACTCTTACAGACACACACACACACACACACACACACACACACACACACACACACACACACACACACACACACACACACACAATGCATTTTTCTTGTCCCTGCCCCGTCCCTAAATTCCACTATAATTATCTAGTTTAAAATTACAGCTTCATAAGGCTAAGTAGCTTGCCAACTAACCTGTTAGCCAAGTCAATTTGTACACAGACACTCACACCAAGGATTCATTAGCTCCCTAGCTTATGAATACCAATTTAACATCAGTTTAATTGTAATAAACTAGTGTTGTAGTGCTCCATTAAGCAGGCACAGTTATTCAAGAAATGGACACAAGTTTTTTTAAAAGTGAATATAGGTTTGCCAACAGCTTTCGGTTTGGTATGTCAAATGAACTGTGAGGGAATTTCACTTGGGGGGCTCAGTGTGGGTGAGGTATGGGCAAAACACATGTCACTTTCAGGTTCACTTGCAGACAAAGAAACAGACTGACCTCTGTCTCTCTAACAATAGTTAATGCGGCTCTCTTTCTCTATGTGTGAATGAGTCATTTTCTAAGCAGCCAAGGACAGAAGATATGGTGCACTTCTTCAATCTTAGGTGTTTACAGACTGAATTTCTTTGCTTAGAACGCAATACATGTGACCTCCAGATCCCAACATGACTTAGATCATTCATTTAAGTTTAGTTTCCAATAGGATGGCGACACATAATGACCTTGTTGTGCATAGAAAAAGGAAAATATTTTTACTTTCACACGTTCATAAGAATTTCTATAACATCAACTACTTTACCGCAACCCTGTACGCAGGATAAGCGGTTGACGATGGATGGATGGATCAACTACTTTAAGGGAGGCCAGAAAGCCCAGGTACATAGGGTACAAACACAGTGCCAATATCTAATGAAAGAGAGACAATGTATAAAAGAATGAAAAGAGAAACGGTGATGTGAAAGAGAGCGATAAAGGCCTCGGCAAAATGAATAGAGGGGATCTAAGACACACACACACACAAACAACAGTTCGTATATGATATGTGTGTGAAAAGTTTGCTTCATTCAAAACTCTCCAAACAGTTTCATGGAGGGTCTGTAATTGGTCACTCTGGCCCTACAAACACACACACACACACACACACACACACACACACACACACACACACACTCATACATAGACACACTACTGTACAACAGACTGCTACTGAAAATGTTTCCCAGGACAGAGATTTCCTGTTACAGAGATACAGCTTAAATCTACTTTTAAGAACACACACACTTACGCGTACTCACACTCACACATACTACCACGTGCACACATTTTTGAAAACCTCAACCTCTCCCAGCACCCAGGGAGAGGTAATGTGCGTTATAGATTTTCAGTATCAAGGCAGTGTGTGGTTAACAAGTTTGTTCCTCATTATGAGATGGCACATCTGAATGTGTGTTTATACTCTCTGCTGTGTGAGTGTTATGTGTGTTTGTTTCCCTATGGGAAGGCCAACACTCTTTGTCTCTATTACCTTCTGTATCAATTACTGAACTGCTAAAGTCCTTCTTTCTTCCTTCTTTCTGTGCTGTCCTTCACCTCCTCCCCCTTTTGGTTGCTTTTGACATTCCTTCTCTCTTCTAACTCCCAATACATTTCTGTTAGCCAGGCGACTGCTCTTTTATTTCACTCACGCAAAGAGATAACACAGCAAAGGATTTCTGTTATCAACTAACGTATTCACCTTCACCTACACAAGATGCGTGCACAGCAGGAAGATCACGTACAGATGCGGCGCTGTTTCACATCTCAGAGAAAAAAAAGTGTGGGCGGGATGAATGACACATAGCTTTGATTGACACATAGCCTAAAGACAGAATAAGCTAAGGCATCTTTTCATGCTATATTCTACTCTCAGTATTGCTGCTTTTCATATCAGCACTCACTCGCTACTTTCAACAATTAATGAACCCTTTTCTCCTCTTGCAGGGTTTCTCTCTCAACCATCAGTTATTCATAGCCTTTTGTTATCTGACGGGATGCTCTAATTTACTCTCATTCATGCTCTTGCTCTAAGCGCACCTTTCCTCCCCTCTTTTAGCTTCACCCCCCCTTCTCTCTACTTTCCCTCCTACGCCAGGTTCGCGACCGTACTGTTTTTCCTGAATGTTGCTTTTAGCACCTATTCATCATTCCAACAAATGATGGGTAAGCTGTGACTTATAGAGGCCTCAGTGGTACAATTTGAAACATACAGGGCTGAGTGACAGCGTGTTGCCACTTTTTGTGACATTCAGTCATGCAAGCAGTTGATAACTAGTTGCCTACCCCTTTATTTAACCGGGCATGGCTGAATGGGAAGTAGGGTCTCATTTTCACAGCAGTGATACCAAGCAGAATTGTGAAGGAGGGAAGGCGTGCACACACACACACACACACACACAGAAACAAATGCATGCATGAATAGAAACTCACATTCTCAAACAATCACACACATACCCACTTTGCTCTGAAGCAATGCTGCCACAGTCTTCTACAGACTCTGTTAGGGCACAGTAGCTCAGAGTAAAGAGGTGAGATTGCAGCTGAAAAGAACATAACTAAATAGAGCTGGGATTTTTACAGCATCGCTCTTGTCTGAACTCCCTGAAGAAACCTCTCTTTTTGACATGGATGTCGCTTGGAGCTAGAAGGCAACCCTGTTTAAACCCGGGATGAACTTTGTAATGGTGTTTCCCTTTGCTTCGTTAACACCAACAGTAGGGGAAATAGCTCTGTGTTGCTGAATTGTCATAAATATTCAATTGGGAATTTTCCGCATCTGCAGATCTCAGACTTCCATGTGACTTGTAGGATCTACCTTTGTGTATTGATTTTTGTGTTCATAAATACCAATTTATGGTGATTTATTTATTTATTTATATAAAGAGAAACACAAAACTCAGGTGGCAGTTGACAAAATATAATAGTTGAAAAAATAGCCCAACTATAACAGAATATTATTCAGTGCAGCTCTCAGTCATTCTGAAGATCAATTTATTTAATCTGCTGATGTATGATTGTCTTCTCTCCTTGTTGTGACTGTGACACCTTTTCACTATTATGATAAATTATTTAATTTTAAGTTTGTTATAAACTTCTGACTTTAACAGCTTCTGTGTTTCAGCAGATTTTCTGCTCACGGACTGCTCATTCAGAGTATCTCCCACATATCCTATCTGTGTTCTGATGTCCAGAGAAAAGGCAGAAAATTACCAGACTAAAGTCATCATTTAATGAGAAGTCTACCTACCCTACACTGTTGTGCATTACGTTTTTGATCCCCTTCAGACAGTTTGACCGATGCAGTTTGGGACTGCATGTCACATGTGAAACCAAAAGTAACTGAAACACTTCTGATCACTACAGAGCCACACATGTTAAATTCCAGTATACCTCACAGTCTCGAACAGAGCAGGCTGCACTTCAATTTTTAGATGTTTATGTTGCAAAACTCTTACAAGCTACGTTACCAATCATTACAGCTCTGTGGACCATTGACTGTATGTAAAAAGGTCTGGACTCACAACGCGAGCTGATTACCATCACAGCGTATGCCAGCGTCAGTCAGCTGGGCACAGTTGATTTGCTCCGTGAGTCTATCTTATCAGTTTTACATTTGTATTTCCCTGTGAAAATTAATGTGTGGCTTGACAGCGTATGAAAAATGTCAAGTGCGTGAGTCTCACGAGACAGCTTTTTACCTGACGAGAATTCTTTTCACAGGTTAATCTCACGAGATCTTGTCACACCCCTAGAAATGATTAGTATGGTGTACTGTACTCAAATCGAAGCTTGTAACAGTGTACAGGCAGATCAGCACCATGGACAGCTCTAAATCAACAAGCAACTACAAGCACTTAAATCCTTCAACACTTATGACTCTTATATGTAAAGATGACACATTTGCAATGACATGAAATGGAGGTTTAAGTGTTTCAAGACCTAATCTAAGCAAGTACTTGCATTGGAATTGTCTTTTCTAGACTTTTAAAATATACTGTATTTCAAGATGAAATGCTGGTCTAAATGAATGGAGATCTTAAAATTTTTCAGCTTTCAAATATTTTCCTTTGTTGCCATGTTCCTACTCAAGCTCACAAGGACTATATCCTGTCTTCTCTCGTTCTTTTTATTACCTCTTCACTCTCCATATCTTACCTTCCACCCTTTCTTTTCAATCTTGCCATTGTGTTTCATCATTGATTTGATTCAAGTTTTTAGGCGGGTATAAAGCAGAGCTTACCTTCACAGGTATTTTAAGGGCAACAGCTCATTCAGTTCAAAAGTTTGTCCAATGTAGAAGTGATGTAAAAAAAAACCTGACAATAATAAAAAGTAAAACATGACAAGGACTTTGACAACACTGCTACTGTCGCTGGTCATATGTCACTATGCATCATGTAGAGTGAGTGAGGTAAGGGAGAGACTGGCACCAGTTGTCAATGACAGATGTTACAGAGCTACAGATTTCTTTTTGTTATTGTTTTTTACTTACATTTATATTTAAATATGTTTGTGCTAATACACAATTATCTGATATTTCTTTCACTTTTACAGTTACACAAATGCAAAACACAGCCATTCACCCACATACCCAGCCAACACACACAATATGATTTTAAAAAGTAATGTTACATCCGATCATTGTTCATTTAGGTTTGCAAACAGCTTGCTGCAATCTGATTCACTGAGCAGCTGATGTGTGTGCATGTAGGAGTGTGTGTGTGTGTGTGTTGTGTGTGTGTGTGTATGACTAAATGACTAAGCACTTTCAATCTGATTTACGACAAAGGAGAAACCTGAGTCCCCCTTGATTTGTTTACCTACTAACGTGCCCGGCCTGCCAACACATGCGCACACACACATGCAAATAAACACTGGTAAAGTCCTTTCAGAAATAAGATTGATGCTGAAGTAAACTCATACTGAGCCTCGCACTAAATACTCTCACTAAACATAAAGAAATAGAATTTATGGCTCCTTTCTAAACAAGCACACACGCACACAAACACACACACACAGATCATCCATGTCCTCTATAATGGTGTGTCATATGTAACATAACATGGCCAGTCACTCTATGACCCCCAACAGTGTAATCTTTAGACCTTTAACCTCTCAACTTTTGAACTCAGCCACAGATCTGATTAGACTCGGGCCATGTCACTTTTATAAGCCAACCCCCCTTCCACATCTCAGCATGAGTCATGTCAAAGGTGGCGGGCCTGCAGCGAATACACACTAAGGCAAGGAGTAGGAAAAAAAAGAAGCAGAGAGGAAACATGCTGCGTGTGCGCGCACACACACACACACACACACACAGAGCAAGGTGTCATGTTTAAAGCCATGTGTTACAGCCAGCAGGATGTAGAAGGTTCTCCTGTGTTTGCTATCAAAGATGTAGTATTTCTCAGAAGATGTGTGTGTATGGGTGTCGTCACTCCATACATGCACTGCATGTAATGTGGATTCAGGCTGTTTTTGAGCTCAGCAATCACAGGTCACTCTTGACACCGAGCTTGTGCCACAGTGTTCCTTCTAATCTGTCTCCGATTCTGACTGTGCTCATAGGCATTCCCTCAGTGACTCATATTACCACCTCAGAGTGGGGCAGAAGGCCTGGAGGATCAAAAAATAGGAAAAGAAGACTTTTGCTAGAATCGAAGAAAATATGTATGATGAAGAGAAGATAGGATGGCAGTGTGGAATAGCAGAGGGAGATTTTAGGTGATTTCTAAGTAATTTCTGCTTTAAGGTTATATAAATTGGATGATGGTAAAAACTGGTAAAAGAAAGAAAGAACAGGGATTGTGCAATAAGATCATGACTTATGATGACTGTAACAATAGAATGACTTATAAACACACATTACAATTTGTTGAAATATTTAAGATGTTGACTTAATTTTCATACCTCATATGTCTGCACTGTTTAGCTAGTTTTCAGTTCAACTGCACCAGTACTGTTATGCCCTTTGTACTCCCTTTATACCGCCTGCTTGCATTTGAATGAATGAATCCAAACTGATGCTCCTCTCTTGCTCAACTGCTCCTCACATTGTAGCCAGCACCTGCACCTGCTAAATTTCCCCTGTGTTGTTGTTAAAAAAGGTTGTGAAACACAGAGCCAAGTCTGATTTTTGAGCAGCTTAGATTCTGGTAGTTGTGCAGTTAATCCAAAACTTCCTCTTACACATCTACTAAAATAAAAACTGTACATTCACAGTGGATTTATTAAACACTACAGCTGCCTTTAGATTATTGTGATGAGAAAAAAAAAACATAACACTACATCCTACATTTGAGGATGGATAAGAGAGAAAAGCCACAATACATAAGGTACACAGAATTTCATGTTGTAATCCTTTGTGCAATCATCCAAGAACATCATCCAAGGACAGCATTCATATACAGAATCCTAATTTAGATGTCCAAGGAAAGGTGTTTTTGCTGGTACCTAGAGAGGACACCACACAGAACAATGATAAATCCACAGGACCACCAGAAAGGCTGCACCATTAACAGCAGGCATCTTATCTGAACATTACAGTGTTCAGTGTGCACGATCAAGTCACACAGTCAAGCTTTTTTGCATAGCCGATTTTATCAAGTTGGCACCTCCCAGGTGTTTCGTTGAATTACACCCATGACACATCCAGAAGGCTCAGCAGTGATTTCTAGCATCTCAGACCTACACTTAGACTGAAGACAAAAGCTGGTCTGGATATTTAAGGAAGATAAAATATTATTTCACTTAATTTCACTCAGAGTTTGTCAGTCTTAAAATTTAATGTGTCTAAATTCAGGTCCATAGCCTCTAATGATTACAATATTATAGACTAATTTCATGTGACCGTTGAAAAATCATAAAACCTGGGAAAACGACCTACATGATTGGGTTTTAAAGTAAGCCGCAGTAAATTCTTGGAAGGGGGTGAGGAAATGGCAATAACTTAAAATAACTCCATATAGGAAGGACAACAGGTTTACTGTGTTGCTTCTGTTACCTTCACTGTTATTGTTACGGGTACCGGGCAGCAGCACCCATAGGCAGCTATGTGTCCTGAAATACAGGAAAAGGGGGAGACAGAGAGACGTGGTGTTTCCTCGCTGAAATCTCTGCAGTTATTTATTGGTTTACATTTTCTTTATGCTATCAAAACCGTCTGTTTCAATTTCTCAGTATTCATCAGTAACTTACATGTCTTGTCTTCTTGGACACTTTGTTCACGTTCTTTACGTAACATGCAATAAAACTCCAAACACAAAATTATACACATTTCACAGCCATTTCCATACTCATCTGTCCAAATACTTTTGGCTATTACTGCAGTGTAGAATACACTGATACAATCACGCCAATGTAATGAAATATTAAATATGACTGACTCGCTGACAGTATCACTAAAACATGAGTACAAAATGAGTACAATTACAGCATTGTCAATAGCATAACACCATTTTCAAATATTCCAACATGCTACATCGTTTATGCAGCCAGCCAGTATATTACTCTAACCCAAAACAGTGGAGACGTGAAAATAAGAAAATAAGGAGAAGGACTATGTCAGTAAGATTGAAGACAATAAGGTAATTTCTTCCTCAAGGATAAGCTAAAGATACTGTATGTTTATGGTTGTCTTTTTATTGTGAATTGTGTATACAGAATCAAAGGGGAATACAATTCTGATCATAGTGATGTGTCCACACCAAATCATCATTCCTAAAAACAAAACAGGAACATTTTCAGATCTGCTGGCTCTATGGTTTGGGTACAAGTCAGTTATGCTCCTAAAAGTAGAAAAAATTAACTAACGTTGGTACATACAGGTATAGCATGTGGCACTCACTATCCTTATCCTTTGATTCAGATAAGAAAAAAACTCCAATAAACACAATAAACGCAAAGGTGCTGCACAAACAACTATGTTGTTTTTCTGATCAGGACAGTTTCATAAGTTCAAGTGACAAAGCCCTCTAGTGGCCATAGCAATTACGACAGTGATAAAGGAGGTAATAGGGTGACATTAAAGAGAGCCAGTCTGTGTGCCTCAGAGTAGATTCATTCAGGTTCATTCAACAAAACATTGAATTTTAACACAGAGTCGGCCGCTGTTAGTTTCCTGTTTCAAAACAACAGTTGATATTATTTTTTAAAGGATGACCATGATCATTCCCTAACCTCATCAGGATGGTTAATATTGTGACCATGTTGTCAAAGATCCTCTAACCTTACCAGTAATTTAACCAAAACTACAATGTTTTCCTATACCTAACTAAGTACTTATTTTAACCCAAACCATGATCTTTACCCAAACCAAGTCGTTTCTGTGCTTAATCAAACCTTAACCACAGAGCTGTCACATTATTAAACAGATTAATCAACAGTGACTTGCAATGTTTACAGAAAATAATCAAATGTCATCCTGCCAATAGGGTCATCTGATCAGAAAACGTTTCTCTGTGTCTTTATAGAGGGAATGGACAAACAGTGTTGGGAACGTTACTTTAAAAAAGTACCTGAATTAGTAACTGAATTACTCTATAATAAAAGTAACTCGTTACTATTTGCGTTACTGTTAAAAAAAATTGCTATATGTCAAAGAATTTGGATTTTTTGAGCAGTTTTCACAAGTCAGTTGAAATGAGTAGAACAGACAAGTGTTTGTACATAACTTTTGATATTTATTGCACATCGACAGACAGGAAGAGGTTTATCCCCCCCATTAAATACTTACTTTCCTGCATTCTGGAGACATTTTCTGACCAATTTATGGTGGAAATGTTTTTATTTATATGAAGGGAAACAAAATTAAGGTGGCAGGTGACAACTCAAAATATTAAAATATAGGTCTAATTGAATATAATGCAGTAATCAGCTTTTGTACAATGCACTTGCTTCTTCTATATTTCAATTGCATTGCATGTTTTCTGATATAAAACATGTTTTAAATAAGCTGATTCTGATTATTGTCCATTGTTTCAATTGTTATTTAACATTTCTTGTCGCTGTTGTTCAGAACATTTTTAACAAAAGATTTCAAAAAGAGATGGATACATTCTGATTCTGACCTGTCCCCAGCGTCCCCGGTGTAAATGACACCTAGGCTATATTTTTAAATGTCCCCCCCCCCATCCAGGCTGTGATTGGTCGGTTCACGCCAAGTGACATTGACGAGCTACATTCAGCTCACGTCTGCTTGAAAGGTACCTGAGCTTCTCATGTCCCTCGTCTCTCTCCGCCGACGGACAGAATTTAGCAGGCAGGCGAGAACGGGAGCAGGTGAGCGCCACGTTGCGCCCAGAGACCCTGATATGGAGAGGGCAACCCACCGCCTCACTAGCTGTGTGAGCCAGGGGTACGTTCGGATTACACAGTTTACTCAATCAATGCATAGTAAGGCACCGCATTTAACGTTCAGTAACGTTAACGGCGTTGAAACGATGGGAAAAGTAATTAGGCTAATTAGATTACTCCGTTAGTAACGCCGTTATACTTAAACGCCGTTACTCCCAACCAAATGACTTGTTTGTTTAATTTGGAGGGGGAAAAAGGAATAAACCTCAAGAAGTGCAACAGAGGGAGGATCCCCCTTTCATGAAAGACAGATATTATTATTATTATTATTATTATTATTATTATGCAATATGCTGTGTATACAGAAGCGAAATTTAATATGGAGAAACAGAACGACAAGATGGAGAGGTAGATGGTTTGCAAGCATATATAAATATGGATCAGGGAAGAGCCATGCAACCTAGTCTCTACCACAAAGACACATACACACAAAGGCAAAAATCAAGGATACCATTCATACCGAGAAGAGACAAGAGACTCCTGGAGGACATAGATCCAAATCTGAGATGTCTGGAATGAGACATCTCACTGGATCTCTCTATGAACCAGATCCAATCACAGAGCCCAGGGACCTGAAAGTGAATGTATCCTGGCATAAAACTGAAAATGCAAGCGCAACACTGGCCTGTGCCTCGGAGAGATAAAAATGTAGCAGAGGGTAAAAATTTGGGAAAGAAAATGAGAGAGCCTGGTGGGCAGGTGGTTTGAACAAAATTTGAGAATCATAGTGTGGGAAAGAAAATAAAAGTAGACACATACCTGGAAGAGAAATAACAAAGAGGGAGGAGGCGAGAGTAAGAAGAGAGAGAGGAGGACTCGATCACCACTAGAAGAAGCATCATCACACCAGTTGGACAGACAGTGTCAGTTTTAGCTTCACTCACAAACGGAAATTTTTGACAATAATAGTTTATTCATTTAGAGAGACCTTACCTTGGTCAACTATTTGACAACTTGTAATCATTAGAGGAATATGGATGGACAGGATGGACATTTCAACCTCCAGTTATTGTTTCCCTGGTATACAATCTGGGGGACAGTTTTGACTATTTTACTGCATGCACATGAAGCAAGTCATTTCCATGACATTAAATCTAAACCTTGTGTATCTGTCGTATGTAAATATGCTGTTCGGCAAATCCATACACTTTGCAGCCCAGGAAGTAATAAATATCCAGTCTCGGGTCATAAGCCAGCTTAGTTCAGCTCGAGTTTGGCTCAGCAATAACCTTCCCCCCACCACTTCCAGAAATAGGACTGTGACTGCTATCATCCCCAAGAGACCAGTGAAACCTATCAAAACACATCAGAGTTAAAATGCTTCAAGTGTCCAAGCTGTTTAATATCTAGGCAGAGCGTCAGTAGGCCATGCCAATGGTGCCTCAGTCAGAGCCAAAATGGTGGAGATGAGAGATGGTGCACGACTGCAGTTTCACTAAATGATTGAATTTTGAAGGCAGAGTGGTGACACTGTGGAGAGGGATGGCGACGGCACAGCATCAGTCACTGTGCAGATGACAGAGTGGGCGCTTGGTAAACAGCTAGACTGGGGTGAGGAGTAGGGGACATATTGTGGAGAGAGAAAAGTGTGGAGAGTAGAGACGGGAGATGGATAGAAGGTAGTAAAGAAAGATATAATATGAAATCAGCAAAGTAGGGAGCAAGGAAATGAGGAACAACAGAGGAGAAAATAGAGAGGAGAGTTTAATGAAAGAAAAAATAAATAAATGAATGGAGGAAAATTGGTTCTGAGGACAGGAAAGAGAGTAAAGAGAAAGAACACATATAGGAATAACATTTGTCATTCTCAGTCGTCACAATCTCACTCTAGTATGAATGCAACTGTGGATGGGGCAGAACGGGTTGAAAAACAAGCTGCATAGCTTGTCCTTAAAAGTGCAGTTGAGGCAAATTTAATATTGATGCACTCATGCCATCTGGGAACATCTGATTACAGCTAACTTCGGGAAAGAGGAAGTAGAAAGAGTACGGAAAATTCTGTACTGTTGTGCTGTTACCTCATTGTTAAATGTTGATATCTAATATAAGCACTGTTTACCAATATACAGATTTATAACTATGTTTTTTAAAAATTAATAAACTTAATAAAGTATGGACAAACAGGATAAGATAATCCATAGAATGTCACAAAAATTGTTTTGCCAATTATTTCCTTTAATAAGGAATGTAATTACTGCCTGTATTATTCTGTATTGTATAATTCTGACATATTATCCATGTGTCAGATTGTTGTGCTGCACAGAGAGACTGTAGGTGGTTGAAGCGGAAGAGAAGTACTATAAAACTGGTAACCATATGTTGTGTCCCACATTTGATTTAGGTCATGTAAAATGTACTGTTTTAGAATTTTTTTTACATTTAAAAAAGGGGGGCTGGGATGAAAAAATGTCATGATGCTATACTATGGCTAAATCAAAGAACACCTTACAAAAGTAATTGTATTAAACATCACACCACTGAGCCCTAATGTCCAAACAAACAGTATTATTCATTTCATTACATCCATTTCTCAACTGATTATGAATTGTAAGTATAACTGTCCTAAGTGTAGCCATACTAGAATTAACCACAAAAGAGGACAAAACTCAGAAAATTAAACATAAATGCCTGGCAATAAATAAAAACCACTGCGGGTGAAACACATTATTAAGCCACAAATGAAAAAGCCTGACACCTCTTATAGAATAAACAGTAGAATAAAAAATGACCAAAACAGACTAGATAGAGACATACAGCGGCTGCAGTCCACAGACACACACGCACACAAAATCCTACGTTTCTAGGCAACTGTGGTTGTCATTGTCATTAATATTGACTCAGAGTTTTGTGGACCACAAAGCCCAACTTAATCTCCTCATGGTTGTCTGTGAAGATTCTTAGTTATCCAGGTCATTGTTATCCGAGGAAGATTAAAATCAAGGGCAACTGGAATACACTGAAGATACATGAAGACGTTTCACCTGTCATTCAAGAGGCTTCTTCAGGTCTGCTCTAGGTTCCACTTCTTTGCTCGTCTATTCGTCTAAGACTCTGCAGCTCACATTGCAGAAAGAATACATCTAACTGAAGGTAAAAGGTCCTAGGCTAATGTAGAAGTCACCACCGGAGGATCCACCATGAGCTGACATGATTTTAACATTTAGCATGTTAGCTAGACAGAGTATGCACTCATACTACATCATGCATGGCATTAGCATGGCTGAGTCCAAAATCCAAAATGAAGTAATCCACAACACTGAAGAGAAACAGCAAACATTTAACACTAGGGACTAACAAGCAGGCAGGAGAAACACAGGTGAGAGGGATCAGGACTAACGAGACAGGCAGGCACGGAGACAGCAGGGGGAAAACAGAGAGACAGGCAGGCAGGAAGGGAAATTACTAAGGGAACAGACAGAACACATGTTACAAAATACCAGACAAGAATCTAACTCCAGACAATAACAGAAACCCAAACAGACAAACACCGACCAACTATAACACAGGGATCATAACAGACAAAACCTAAACGAGAACACATAACTACAACACAGAGCAGACTAAACTAAATTTATGCAGATAAAAAACTAGAAGTAAATACAAGAACATGAACTTAGGCACGGGACTAGAAACAAAGACATGGAACCAAAATACAGACTAAATAATAGACACTGAATTGACCAAACAATAAACTCAGAGAACTAAACTCAACAGAACAGATGACAGGACTATAATGCAGATACAAAACCAACCTTAAAATCAAAAACCAAAACCCAGAAACAGAGAAACTAGAATCAAAATACAGCAGAATTCAGGACAGGATCATGACACCTCTCTGGACATGGAGCTCTGTTTTTGTGAAATGTAGCAAAGTACAATACTAATAAAAAAAGAACTGAATGTTAAATTACAGATTTATAAAAGAACAAGGGCACAAAAACAAAAAAAGTCTGCCTCTTTGATGTTGTGGTCAAAGTCGTGCCCGTCGCTACATATGCTGTCAGAAGTGAGATGGCTTAACGTGAAGGTTATCAGAGGCGTGCCCAGTACTGTTGGGGGTTGTGTGAGGGACACCTGTGTGTGTGAAGCGCATGTTTGGTACCCTGTAGACCTGTGTTCAAATCCGTGCTGGGTGACTGCTCTTGCCCTTTTTTTTATCTACAGATAGATAAATGGTATAAATCAATAATGCCTTAAAAATATACATGTTAATAGATTATATTTATCAATTAACAAAACTGAAAGTGAGTAAATAGAGGAGACATGGAGACATATATACACACATACATATATAGTTGTTGTGTACGATACCACAAAACTTGTTTTTTGATCCAATGACAAGTAACACCAGATCGAGAAATAAAATTAATGCAGTCAGTGATAACTTTCTTCAGAATATATCTGCATATACTGTATTTACTGGATATAATTACCGCCAAACAATTTGAGTGGATAATGCATAATTTGTGCATTGCCTTGTGCAGAATTTTTCTGTTTTTTCAGCTGTTGCTGCTTTGATGTCTTTTATCATTCTTGCTCCTTCTCTTGGTTTCCCCTTTAGCCCCACCTCACAATGTGTTCCTATTGTTGAATCCGCACTGTACAACAACCTGACATCGCTTACACACAGTCATCCAAGCAGAGAAAATCCTATTGCCTCCTCAAGCGCTTGTCCCACATCACTCCGCACTGCAGATCACAGCAAACACAGATAGCAGCAATCTGCTGAAAGCCCCAGGTTCCCCCTCTACCTCTCTAATCCAAAATCTGTCAATAATAGGTTGATATCTGACAAGATGTGGTGGAGAGAAATAGGAAGCCCATTGAAATGTTACAAAGGTTTGATGTGCGATGTCAGGTACTACCATCCTTAAACATGACACTCTTCAAGCTCGGACTGCTGAGCGGAGAAATGCAATCTCTTATCTTGTCACTCTTATTGTAGGGGGGGGTTGAATGAGGAGGAAAAGAGGGAAAGTATAAGGAAGGTGTATTGTGAAAGTAATAAGATGGGGAGGTAAGGAGGCTGACGAGAGTGGGAGAGATGGAGCAGAAAAAGTTGGAGGGTGGAGGAAGTGAAGAGGAGTTTTTTTAGTTAATGTCAGGAACCGTAATCCCATTCTACACAGTTCAGAGTAAAAATCTAGAGTACTGGAGCAGAGAGAGAAGTGAAGAGGGAGAGATGATACACACTATAGAAGGAGGAAGAGTGGAAGGAGCGGATGTTCAGGTTTAATAGAGGGAGGTGAAAGCACTGAACGAAAGTTAATATGGACTGAGACGGGGAAGAATGGTGGAAGAGAAAACGAGAGCTCAGTATACACAGCTTTTCCTCTTTGGTCATCTTGTAGTGAGAGGTCCTCATCACAACCTAGACCAAGCCTGCATCATGTAAAAAAAAGATAACACTGAAAATTTAATCCCAAACTGTACTGCATCTCATAACTCATAATGTGCTACACATTCAGCCAGTATCAGAGCGTGTCTGGCTGCTGACGCTGACGCTCCAGGTCTAGATCCAAAATGGGAAACAGGCAAGAAAAGCAATATGTTTTAATGAGCCTGGGTACCACAGAGAGAGACAGACTAAATTTCTCTGAGTCCTAGGCTGAAAATATATATACGAACCTGTGCTAACAGCCCTCGCCTGACACTTGTATTACACGGAGGCCTCAAAATTAACATGCTGAGCAAACACACACACACACACACACACACACAGACACACACCCCACGTTACTTCCCGCTCAGTATTTCCACTGCAGCGCGAACATAAAGCCCTTGGCAGGCACCTCAGAATGATGTACAGCCTTGTAATGAATTTGATTTCATCCTGCCATTTCAGGCAATAAACATACAAGCTTAAGATGCATGGGGTTGTAAATTTTAACCGAGGCACTCTTTTCAGCTGGCTGTGTGAATATTGGTTAGTGAGTGGTGTGACACACTCACAGGAAAAAGGTATTGTGGCTGTGTGTCTGTGTATTTGTGTGTCGGGTGGCTAAGTAATGTGTTGTTTTGCTGCAGCACGTCCTTCTAGGATGCACACATTTTACTGTATATTTCAACAGACAAAACATTCTTAAAAATGTAAAGATTGGTAATATCGGTAGCCTCGCATCATATGTACATTTTCTAGAACATTTCAAAAACAGGTTAACCTCCCCTTGGCTGAATATTAGACTTAGGTACTTACAGTAGAAGGTTTATGCAGTGATGCTGAAATTAAATTATTTCTTTATGAATAGAAGTTCGGTACGTAGAGAGGTAAGTAACAGGAGGATCAAATTCGATGAAGTGAAGGAGAAGAGGGGTAAAAAAAGTAGATTAACAGTGTCACTCATTGGAACACACTCTGACAGAAGAGCAAAGAGGTGTGTGTGTGTGTGTGTGTGTGTGTGTGTGTGTGTGTGTGTGTGTATGTGTGTTTGTGGAGGTCCCCAATGGATAGAGCAGTGGCACCGAGGCTAACATCAATTATGAAATCAGCAGCTATTCTTGGTACTCAAACAGTTGATGGGAAGATTTTCCAATCAAATTCAAGCTGTTTTGTCAAGTAAAAAAACTTCTTTTTATGCAGCATTTTATAACATCGGTGAAAACTCCAGCATCTATAAATAATTCACATGCAGCAGTTGCACTAAGCCAGACTGTTATGACTCCAATTCAAAAGAACTTCATATTAGTCTCACTGCGCTGCAAATATTTCTTTCTATTACGGTGAATAACCATAAAACAAAAGCCCAATCTAAATTGCTGCTGATCCCTGGTCTTCTTTCCCTATCCACAATTTGAAATTACTTATTACACCTATTATAGCCAGTATTACATAAAAGCCCAGATGCTGTATTATATCTTAGAACTGATTTATATAAGAGTAAGAATGAGCAAAATACTAAGCAAAAATTAGCAGGATATCAAAAACAAATTAAAACATGATGTTGTGTTTGTCAACCAATCAACACACACAAGTAGTTGTGATGAGATGCTAAAATTAGGGTTTCACTAAAGGATTCTTTCTTTAGCTCTACCTCTAAGTATCACCGTAAGCTGGCTTTAACCGTCTGGAACATGGAGTTCAATGAAGCAGAGGATAATGTGTGTGTGTTTCCTCAGAAACAAGTGTATCAGTGTGTGTTTATCTCCTTGTCAATAAGCATAAATGTGTGTGTGGATAAGCCTTAGCGTGTGTTCTTGTGTGTGTTTTTCTTTCTACGTTGCTTCTCTGCTACTCTACTAAGCCTGAGGGTCCTTCCTGTCTGCTTTAAATGGCTGTCTTTTGTCTCTTCCAGTGCCTCATTTTGTGTCTCTTTAAACAAATACACTTACATACAAACACACACGCATACACACAAGGTTAGCTGGCATAATCAAATCTCTATGAAAGGACTTAAACATAAACAAATTGGCTGTCACACATCCACATGCAACCTTGTATTTATACACATTCCCATACACAAATGCACCCAACACACAGAGACAGTTATACTTTCAAAATAACAAATCACCCACCCGGACAGAGCAAGCTAAACCCAAAAGGAACTTGACTATGTAATTTTGGCTGAATAGCAGCAAGCGTCTGTGGTATAATGGCCACAATCCGGCTGAAGGCTGTTTCATTTCGGTATCAAAGTGGCGGTAATGAAGGCTGAATGACACCGGGGAAGGGCACAATAGCTCAGATATTGCTTCTAATTAATGTAGCTGATGTTAGAAACATGAATTAGATCTTTTTGAGCTGAGCAATAGATGTAATTAAGTCCATTCATTCGTTCACTGCTACATGTATTTCTTACCTTTTTAAAAACCTTTCTCTTTTGCATATTTGGGTTTTGTGCCATCTCATATTTCTGTCATCTATCCTCACCTTTCTCCCCACTCTTTTATTCACATATTACTATCTGTCTGTCTTGTTGTGAAGATTTTAATATTCCACTCATTTTCTCTCTCTAGTTCAGTCTATGCCTCTGTCTGACTGCCTGCATGCCTCTCTAACGATGAGCCTAACTATCTACCTGTCTCCCTTTCTGTCTGCTCCTAGTGAGGTTGTCAGTCAGTCTGTCTGTCTGTATCTTTCCATCTCGTCTCGTCTTGCCATCAGAAAATAAAAGCTGAGCCTGTTTGACACCAACAGGATTACCTGAGCAGACGTGATTCTCTCACCTTTGTTCTCCACAGGGCCAACACTCCACATTAACAATTCAGAGGAAGTGGAGGAAGCCCTCTGATTGGTGAACTGGGGTATACGAGCTGATCGTTCGACACAAACTAATCATGCCACGATTCAATATGGAGAGCAATACTGCATATGAATGCAATGTTTGTGCGTGTGTCTGTGTGGGTGTGACCAATTAAAAGCATTGTATCCTTTATGTCGTCTTCTAATCATTTTCTGGTCTATTTAGTTGTAACATTGACTGGTTTTGTTATCATAAGCAAATGGTTTAATCTGAACAGGGCACAGCACTTTACATGACCTGTCACTCACACACCCAGTGATGATGATGGAGCTGCCATGCAAAGCTCTGCCCCTGCTCATTGGGAGCAATTTATTGTTTAGTGTTTTGCTCAAGGACACTTCGACATGTGTATCGAACTACAGTAAAATCCTTACGATTTACAACTTGCTCGACCACCTGAGCCACAGCAGCCACAGCAGCCCCAGACTAAGTGTGTTTTTTTTCATGTTCATATATGTTCATGTTGAAACTAAAAAGGAGTGAGAGTGCAACCAAATCAAGTGCCAGTGCTATGATTGCTTTACAGCATCTATCTTTAGCGAAGGGCAAGAGCAGTCACCCAACAACCTTTATTTAAGCAGCAAAATATAAGCAGATGTTATAACCCAGCTAGGTAGGGGTAAGGGAAGCAATATAAACCAAATGTATTTGGTATATTAAAGTTATTTATTTTACAGAGAGTTTTAACAAAAGGGATTTTCAACCAACAGAAACAGTCAAGTGGGTGCTGTGTAAACAATTGAAAACAATATAACAAAAGGAGATCTCTAGAAATGAAATTACTAACAGCTAAAACCAAAAGCATGAAACAAAAACCTCTCTGGTGACTTTAAACAAAACACAAAGAGCGCTGCACCCCTAAACCTTGTGAAAACTAACAAAGAAAACTACAGGTGTGCAAACAGCGTCAGTGTTAACTAACCCTGGCTTAGTTTCTGCGGTAAAAACACAGTTCTTAGTTTAACCCTCCACTGAGGCTTGAAGTGGGAGAGAAACAAACACTAATTTAAACTACTGATCAGCAGTAATGCAAAGACAAACATTTCCACTCAATACAGTCAATGATTACAGGAGTGACAATAAGGCAGGCTGGTCTCAGGAATGAGGGCTGCCTGGAACAGCAGGTTGGCACTCTATTTGAAGGGGGAGCGGTCTTGCCAGCAGCCTCTGGATTGGTGGAATTGGGGAAGTACCGCTCCAATCGGCATCCCTGGCCAACGAACAGGATGGGGTGGGGGTGGGGGGGTGGAGGGGGAGACCAATCCTCAGTAGGAAACCATAAAGCCTGATTAGCATATCACTACAAACAGTGACAATAACACACACACAAATGGAGGCAGCCACAACACCCCCCCCCTTAAAATACAAACTATAAAGTTTTCCAGTTACAACCACTGCACCTCAGGAACAACTACAATCTAGATAATGCATTTGCAAATACATTCTCAGAACCTTTTTTATATCAAATTTCCAACTTGTAGTCTTGCATGAACAGGGCCCACTGCATGAGACGTCCGTTGTGGTTGTACATGCGGGTCAGAAAGGCAAGGGTTATGATCAGTGAAAGTCACAACTGTCCGAGAACTGGACCCAACATATACTTCAAATACAACAACAAAGCAAGAGTTGAGTACCTGACCTGGTGCTTGTTGAACTTATGTGAAAAATAACACACGGGGTGGGCCACCCCAGTGACATCCTCCTGCAACAGATCCGTGAACCTCTAGTTTAAAAGGCCTAGAGCAATTTGGGGCTGCACGCACAGGAGTGTGGCTTAAGAGAGCTTTAACACTTTCAAAAGCATGCTGACATTCCCAAGTCCAAACAAAATCTACACTGGGACTAAGCAAGTTGGTTACAGGGTGGACAATGGTTGAAAAGTTGCGACAAACCTGTACCTAGTTGCAACAAACCTGTACCTAGTAACCTGGAACTGACGAAGGGCTTTCCTAGTGGGTGGAACGGGGCAATCTGTTATTGCTGAGGCCTTGGCCTCTACAGAGCGGACTTGGCCTTGCCCCACCTGGCTCCCGGGATACATGACAGTGGCTTTCCCAAAATCACACACTAGTGTAAATAATCAAAGAGAACATTCATTAACTTTTGCCTAATGCATTGTTCTAGGAAAGTGATGTGTTTCTCTCTATAAATTTGGTTCGACTGTGTTGCAGATGGCTGGACAGTAGCAGCAACAGCTAACTAGGGGTTAGGTTGGGAATATTTAGTTAAAAAAATGTTTGACATCTTGGGAAATAGGGTTATTAGCTTTGTTGCAGAGAGTTAGACAGGAAATTAATAAAATCATTGATCACTTTCCACAGGTACTCCACAGATGGACTTGTGTGATTTAAATAGTGTAATTTAAACTAATCTTTTGTTATGAAACTGAGCCATTAAACTCAGTTTAACACAAATATTCAGGAATTCAAACCTAGGTGTGAACCAAGTTCGTGGACATGCCGTCGATATATGAATGTGTGATGTGAGCTTAGGCCCCATCCACACTACTATGTTTTGGTTTTAAAACGGAGAACTTTTGCTATGTTTGCATCTCCCGTCCAAACAAAAACCTAAAACGGAGAATTTTGGAAACGCTGCTGACCCCGTTTTGTATGTTTTAGTGAAGACAGGCAAAAACTCTCTAATTGGGTCTCATAAGTCATGCAAAGCAGAAACACAATGCTACTGACAGAGTTTATAATTTGGTATTTTTATTAAAATATTATGTACCGTGCAAATAACATCTATAGCCTACACTTGTACATTGCATGTCACCGTTTACTTTGCCAGACTCTCAGTCTGTTTTCCGCCACCACAGCCTATTAACTTCTGTGTTCAGAAACAGTCCCAGCTCTTTATTGATTCATTCAAAAAAATATCTGGTGTGGTTCTTTGTCTGCATTACTTTATTCTTTCGCCAAATCTTCTGTAACTACGGAAGAGAGAGACCATCTGCTTCATGTTTACACTGCCACGTGTATGCCAGTGTACTTGAACGGCCACTAGTTGTGTGTTTTCAGTCGTTTTAGTATAGACAAGAGATCAACTCTGATAAAACACTGGTGTCGACAGAGAGATTGTATTCATTTTAACTCTCTATTTCTAAACTAAAATGGAGTAGTGTAGATAGGGCCTCAGTATCATTGCGAGCGCTCCTGATGAGCAGTGCTGCATTGGAGCCTCTGCCATCAGTGTATGAACGTGTTTGTGAATGGGTGACTGTAAAAGTACTGTAAAGTGCTTTAAGTGATCATTAGACCAAAGAAGCTCTGTATAAATACAAGTTCATTTACCATAACATGTATGAACATATTGCTTGGATAATGAGCATTTCTATTGTTGCATTCTCAGGAACGAGTCCAGGGAAGAAAGGTGTCTTTGCAACATTTATTTACAGATTCCCGGTAAACGTTTGTAGTGTAGCTTGTAGATAGTTTTGGAGCAAGGTTTTTGACAAGAGCATAAAAAAAACAACAACACAGAAGCATAACAGTTGGCACCATTCCCCTAATGGCTACTCTGGTGGGTTTAAATTACCCGCGGCAGGTGGGGAATGCTGTCATGTGACAGGCAGCTTCCGGTTTTAATTAACCAATAAAAACAGTGAATAATAACAGAGAGTAATACAGGCAGTGGAACCAATAAAAGTACCTAGTGCAAAAAAATAGATAAAGTGCTAAATTAGTTCTGTGTAGTGCTGGCAACACCATCATCATAGGCACACAGTGCGCTAAAGTGAACAGTAAAGAGTATTTACACAGTAGTGCAAGAAAAGTCAGTTGGTGCTGTTGAAATTGCATCATATCTTATCCTAATTAGATCAATAATACAGTTTATGCCTTTAATTACATGTTTATTATTTACTATGGATGGTAGTTTACAGTATTTTGCAGCAGGGCTAAGATATAAAGTCATACACTCCTGTGAAAACCAACTGAATATTTTATTTAGACATTGTGTGTGTGGCTTGTGTTTTATGCATGAGCAGAGCTTGTTCTGAAATCACATCCTGCTTAGTAAAAGAGCCGCTGGCTCCCAGGTGTCTCCACACATTTCCACCACCATAGAAAAAATCAGGGTTGAGGTCATTTTGATAGATGGCATAAAGATTTTCCTTGATTAAAACATAAGCTTTCTATTCATTCACCTAGCAAGATATTACAACGATCACAAAAGCATGCACAGAATGCATGCAGATAAATGAAACACAACGCTGACCCACAGATCATGTCAATGAATCATCACGAAAGGGTAAAAAAGCAAAATAAATCAAATTTGATTTGATCTCACTGGCACCGATTATATGACAAGAACAACAACAACTGTCATAAATATTTAACAAACAGCAATAGGATACAACACTAAAAGACATTAGACTCCTTAGACAACTGGGTAGAAATAACATTTCTATTATTTAGATAAAGAGGACAAAACTGGCTGTGCATACTACATAGAATATTTTCATGCCAAGTGATTTATGGCAATAATCCTAAAAATTATGGTATTTCAACATCACCCCTCACTTTCTTATTTTTACATTACAACTCTGCACGATTCATATACCGAAACCTAACCTGATGTCTGCCTGATGTTGGGAGAAACAATGATTTGCTTCTGTTTCCTTCAAAGCCTCCACCCACACGCTGATCTGTAGACCTTCCTGTTTCTGTTTGAAGTCTTTAAATCTCAGACATTTAACAATGCGTTTTAGTAATAACTTTTTTTAATGATAGTACTGATTATATATATATATATATATATATATATATACCACAGATAAATAGAAGAAGTGGCTGGCATCAAGAAATCCTACCAGTGGCTGAAAAAGGCTGGACTGAAGGACAGCACAGAAGCACTAATCATGGCAGCACAAGAACAGGCACTCAGTACAAGATCAATAGAGGCTGGGGTCTACCACACCAGGCAGGACCCCAGGTGCAGACTGTGCAAGGATGCCCCTGAGACAGTACAGCACATAACAGCAGGGTGTAAGATGCAGGCAGGAAGTGCGTACATGGAACGCCATAACCAGGTAGCTGTCATAGTGTACAGGAACATCTGCCATGAGTACGGGCTGGAAGTCCCAAGGTCAAAATGGAAGACACCTCCTAAGGTAGTTGAGAATGACCGAGCTAAGATCCTGTGGGACGTCAAGATCCAGAATGACAAACTGGTGATGGCTAACCAACCAGACATCGTGTTGATCGACAAACAGCAGAAGAAGCCAGTAGTGATAGATGTGGCAATCCCAAGCGACAGCAAAATCAAGAAGAAGGAACACGAGAAGCTTGAGAAATACCAAGGGCTGAAAGAGGAGCTAGAAAAGATGTGGAAAGTAAGAGCAACAGTGGTGTCAGTGGTAATTGGAGCACTGGGGGCTGTGACACCCAAACTGGGAGAGTGGCTACAGCAGATTCCAGGTAAAACATCAGAGGTCTCTGTCCAGAAGCGTGCAGTCCTAGGAACCGCTTGAGGATGACCCATACCACCCCGCAAGGGTTGAGAGGGGGAATTTTATATATATATCCCAAACTGGTTAGTTAGATATGACGAAAGGAAGAAAGGAAGCTGGCAAATATGTCAAACATACAATGTAAACCCATCAAGTGAGCCATAAACCACCTACACACATCATCTACATGCGTGTTGAAATGTGGCAAGTGGTTTTTGCCAAGTGTAAAAGCACTGCTTTATGCTGTCATGGGATGCACTTCTTTCACAGAGATTATGTGAATGCATGTACTGTAAGTGAATAAAAGGGAAGTTCACACAGGTCACTTACAGAGACACGCCAACACAAGGTGACCTTAGAAAAGTGGATGTCGCATCAGACCTACAGCGAGGAATAGGCAATCATCAGAGGACCACAGCAAAGAATTATGGGTTTGAAAATGCTGGCCCTAAGGGAGGTTTGCTAGGCTGGTGGATGGAGAGGGAGAGCGAGAGAGAGAGAGAGAGACAGCACTGTTGCCGGTAAAGTGTGAATGACACTGCAGACAGCTGTGAAGAGCCAGATAAGAAAGAAGCAAGGGAATGAGAACGGATGGAAACTGTCGGAGAGAGGAAGAAAGTGACAGAGTTTGATAGAAAAGGGTATCATAAAGAAGTAGATAAAGTGAGATGAGAAAATACAAGAAGAGACAGAGCGATGAGGAGAAAGACAATAGGGGCTGTAGAAAGAGGGTGTATAAGGACAAGATGTCTTCAAAATCATAGGAAGATGAAGAAAATATACCAAAGCAAGAAGTTTGCTCTAAGGAACTGTGTTGGGTTAGTGTTGAGTTGAGGCTCATGTCAGGGTCAAGAGTTGTTTTGAGAATGAATAGGAGGTATATTAGTGCACACAGTTGGAGTGTAGGAATTTGTTTATTGTCCCTTTATCTGATTATACTAGTGGAGTTTCAGTTCTATGCATTTGTCTATAATGAATATTGTCTACGTGTCTCCATATATTGTCTTGCACACACACTGTGAAGCATGCTGTGCTATCACAACCTTCAACCATTTTAAAGTCTGTCATCCTTTTATTTGCTGCAGCCATTTAAATCCCAGGCGAACCTTCTGTTTCCATATAAAACAATATGATTTTTAAACCAACATTCTTAACATCAACAGTCAGAAAGTCCACCTGAACCTTTTCAATTTGATTTGTACCTGTCCATTCTCGATTCAGTCATTACTGTGACTAATTTATGATGTGAATTCACTTTCAATTTATAAGATAAGACAATGATGAATCATTGAGGACTACTCAGATGTGGAATATAAGTCGCTGTCCTGCCAGCAAATGGGGGGTAAAGAGGAACACTTTCAGTTCTTATTACGCAGGCAGGGGGCTAAGCCATCAGAGGTTAGAGAGAAGAGTGTTGAAAGAAAGAATGAAATGACTGAGTGGAGAGATAAGTGCAGAGAGATAGAGGTTACTCTTTTTAATCTTCTCCCCCCCATTTCATGGTCTTGGCTTCCTCTCTCTCTGTCTGTCTTGGCTTTGCAATAAGATGGTTTCCAGTCTTGGTGGGTGCTTTTTCTATTTGTCAGTGTATTCAGCGACAATGGGATTCATTCATGAAATGCATGTAGCAATAGATTTTAACTTTGTATACAAATACAATAGTGACTTCTTGGGATTTAAAAATATTATCATATTTTCAACATGCTTGCAGGTAAAAACAAAGTGGTACTGAGCATCTGTAAACTGACACAAAAATTGGATGAATCAAACTACAACTCAAAAGAAGCTTAAGTGCTTTCTATCCATTATCTATAACTGCTTATCTGTGCTGGGTCTTGAGGGGGCTAAAGCCAATTCCAGCTGACATTGGGCGAGATGCAGGGTACACCATGGACAGGTCGCCAGTTCATCACAGGGCTGACACACAACCACACAGACTCACATTCACACCTAAGGGCAATCATCAATTAACCTATACCTGCATGTCTTTAGAAGATTGGGGGGAAGCTGGAGCAGCCAGAGAGAACCCATGCTGACACAGGGAGAACATACAAACTTGAGACAGAAAAAACGGGGACAACCAAGGACCTTCTTACTTTGAAGCCCTTCTTGCCACAGTGCTATCCACTGGGCCACCGTGCCAAACTAAAGCACTACCTGGTTTGAAAGCATGAATATAACTGACAGAGTATTACTGTCAGAGATACAAAGCAGAGGCAGACCCTGACCAAACACAGACTCAGTGACCACAGTCTAGCCATAGAGAAATTAAAACACAAGAAGTCCTGGGTGTAAAAAAAAGATGAAAGAGGCTGTGGTCACTGCAACAGGTGAGGCGGAGGGAAAAAGATGCACTTCCTTTTAAAATGTGACAGAAGTAATATTATCAGAGTAGAATACTTGTGAAAAATGTGATTTGTTAATCCAAACTTCACAGAGCTAGATGTCAGGAGACATTTGGAGAAAGACATGCAGCATAATTAGCTGCACAGTTATGTGACTGCATGTCGCAAACTGAGATGCATAATAATTGTCTTGACCTATCACACATCACACACACACACACACACACACACACACACACACACACACACACATACTCACCCACACACTATGTGATATGTTTAAATGTAATTGGGGGGGTTAATTTTGTGTCTAAAAAGGCTGTACTCTACCCCTTCATCTGCGCACACACACACAAAGTTCCAGAAACAGATAAATGTGGATGGTTTAGATGTTATATTATGCATCTATCATTTATCTACACTGTGTTCTTAATATTACTGTTTTTGTGTATTGTCCAAATATTTGATAAGTTTGTACTTGGATACATTGGCAAAATTGTTTTTGAAATGGCCATGCCAATAAAGCCTTTTGAACTGAATTGCACTAAGAGAGAGAGAGAGGAGGTGAATAATAAAAAATGTTCGACAAGTCATTTTTCAGAGACAGTGTTTACTCTTTAACGCAAAGAGGCATGTGATTTATGACTAGTGCAGAGATCATGGTTATACTTCCTGCCCACACATATACGACAGACAAATACAGGACATCCTGCAGAAAAAAAGAAAAATGAGATATCTGTGAGTGTGTTTATGTGTGTGTGTGTCGTGCTCCTTGACAGCTTGAGCAGCGCCTGGCCTTTTGGCTGACCACTGCAATCTGACCTCAGTGGCAGTTAATCAAAGAAGCTACCATTCATCATGGCTTACATACACACACACACACACACACACACACACACACACACACATGCAGTACAAGTATTATACGCATTATACCATTTGGATTACGTCTGCTCCATCAAACAAACACAGAAACAGACATATACTGTATGTAAAAACACACCCAGAGGCAGACACCATCACATTAAGGAGATCTGTGAGAGGCTGCATCGGTACAGTACATTGGGGTTAGTGTTACTTGTGAGTCAGCATATTTGTGTGTGGGTGTCCATGCTTTTGTCGCAGAGTCATTGCAGTGCAATTGACACACAGGTATAGGTCAATAATAATAATAACAACAACAACAACAACAACAACAATAATAATAACACATTATATTTTTGTTTAGCACATTTCATATATAAAATGCAGCTCAAAGCGCTTTCTAGTATATAAATATAGTGGCAATAGTTTTTCAGAAATAGGATAGGATCGACAGAATGTGAGTGACAGAGAGCGTGAGATAAGGACAAATAGCTTGAAGGGACAGCTGAAGATTGATTTTGTTTTAGACTACAACTGTGTGTAGTTGTCGTTGTCTACTTGCACAGACATAATTTTCTTCTAAAAATATGTGCTAGCCCCAGGTTGGCTGTGTCCTTGTTTGGTTTATTGGCTGTTTTTTTTGGTTGCTCTTTCCAATAAGTCAGAGGGTGGAGCTGATTACTTGCTAATGATGCTGTGCACCTCAGTAGGCAGGGCTAAGGACTACTATTAAGAAAGTGCCCAAGCCTCCAGGCCTAAGCCAAGATAACTTTATTGACATCATCAGGGTTAAATAGTCAGCATTTCAAATGCTCCCTTCAGAGCCACAGAAGAAATGATGCAACTGTTTTGTAACTGTTTCAACTGTTACGACTAACTTCATGTGTAAAATTGGCGAAGTACCCATGTCCTCCTGGACTTTCTGCTTATTTAACTGTCTGCTACATTTAAAGGTGATAAGAAGAGCTGGTGTGATTGCATTATTGAAGCCCACCCCAACTCCACCTGATGTTACTGTATTGTACAATCATCAGCTTTCTTACAGTTTCTGCAGCACTATCATGGTCATCAAAATTACAAAAATTGGTTGTTCACACTGACCAAGCTTGCAACTCAGGTTGCACATTTACTTGCTCTCCATAATCAGTGCTAAAATGTATTAGCACAGTACCAGCTTTTCTTCCCTTAGGGTGCTCTCTCTCTATTGACTGGCTCTACTTTAGACAGAAACCCCCAGTGTCCTAAACAACTTGAGGTAAAAGAGTGTGTGAAGTAAAGACAATGAGACAAGCAAGAAAGAAAAGAGGGCTAAAAGCTGCAGAGGAAAAAAGTAGAGAGAGAGGGAATATAAAGAAAGCTTTCATTTTGTTTAAATTTTATTAGGAGATTGAATTCACAACTAAATCTAGTAAAATGAAGTGGCACGTTATGCAGCTGCTGAACTGCACTTGCAGAGATGGGAATCATTTGCATTAAAAAGGTCAAAAGAAATACAACAAATTAAACAGGAATCATTAAGAGTTTAATATAACTGGATAACTAGAGATTTCATCACATTTGTTGCTGATGTTATTTTTAACCCAAGTTTTGATTTTAGCTTAAATGATGTTCAGAGTCATTTTTGACTCATGAACCCACAATAAAAATAAAATGCATGGGGAGACACCGTACTCATTATGGAATTTCTCATATTCTCATTTCTCTTCTTTTTTTCTGATAGAACTTTTGAAACATTGAACACACCATATACAATGTAGCCAAAAGAACAAATATTGGTCCCAGATCATTTTTATGTTAAGATTTCCGAGACCAGACAAAAAATGTTGTTCAATTTGGCAGAGCAGGAAGAGAAAGCATTACATGAAAATTCAACAGTATTGTACTGTTGTAGTGGTGGTGATACATCAACATAGTGAGGTTACTTCTGCAAAAAAATTGATTCAACTCTCTTATAGTCAAGCTCAGGCAGTGCTGGGCTGAACGCCCAGAGTAGTTTCCCATAGACTGTAAAACATTTACTGTCTTGACAGTGGGGTTTTCCCATATGTGTGCTTCATATTTTCTCCTTTATTCCCATCTCCTTTATTCTTTTACTAGCCGTTTTCACACGTTTATGCATCCCCTGCATGCACCCTCTCCCGCTACTATCTTTTTTCGTTGTGCTTTCTCTCCCTCTCTCTTTCCAAATGTTTGGAGAGTTGTCCACTGGTAAATACATTAGATTTTGCCTGTCCACATCTCTATCTCTCTGTGTCTGTTTCTCTCAGCAGGAGAAGAGGTGTACCCTTCTTAATCAAAGCGCCTGCCCCAGAGCTAACGCAGTACACTACAAAGTCTCATCATCATCATCGTCATTCATGGGAACCAATCAATAATTCAGCATGCTGCCCAATGCATCACCATGCATAAAAATATTTCTGCCCAGTCCTGTACAGTGGGAGAGCTCTCATACATGGGAAATGGAGCTATTCACTGACGACCAATCACAAGGAGATAATGGCAAATACAAGCCTATAATCCCCAGTTAGCACGCAATAGTTCTAGCCTAAGGCTTTAGGACTCGCAGAAGTAGTGTACTTTGTAGAGCGACATTTGAAATGCAGACACAGTAATCGAGGGGATTTAAAAGAGCAATGGAGCAATCACAAAGGTTCTCCCCCATAGTGCACTAAGGATAATATGAGGGCATATCAAAATACTGTGAAGTATTTCCTTTCTCTACTTGTTTTTCATTGCCTTTGTGCCTGTTTTTTTTCTGGGCAGTGAAAGCCTCATATCTCTAAAATACAATTTATGTTCTACTTTTACACAGGCTTTGCTTTCTAACAGAACTGTTAAGTCACTCAACTTTGAACCTCCAAACAATAAATTTGCAATGACATACTCAGTCAATCAGGATGAGGCCATTTATCTCTATGGGCACAGATCCTGTAGGGCTTTTCCTCAGCAAAGAGACACAACAGAAAACTGTGAGAGATTTACCTTGAGACTTTGTCTGACTCTGCCAAGTCAAGTCAATGTCCACTGGTTCTCACTTCCTCTGATAATGATGAGGAAGACATGCTGCTGGGCAGAGACCAGGAGGCTTTGGAATTTATTTAGCTCTTTCAGCTTCCTCCACGTCGTCTGTGCTGTCCTCCTTCATGTTGAGGCAGAACTTCCTGGAGGTTAAGGATGTGAAACTCTCTGCTGCTGGACTTACAGTATGCCTTGTCTTATGGGATACCTTGATGTAAGCAGTGTCTTCTTATAAAAGGAGTGCCGTTTGACCAATGCCACCGTTAGGGCCTGCAGAAAAAACTTAGGAGTCTCTGTGCCTGAAAAAAACTGTTTACATCCTGTCCAGAGGGAGGCTAGCAGACATGCTGTATCCATTCGGAGTATGTCAAATCTGGACTCAATTCAAAAAAAATAGAAGTAGGTTGGTTTGCCTCAAGGCAGGACACCCACTGTTGTTCTCTCTATCATCCAACAGATCCACCATGAGTTGATGCAGTGATTTGCATCCTCAGGCCAAACCCCCAACTGTTGGGGAGTGCTGTCACAGGTAAAGAGCACAACAAGAGCAAAGAGCAGCCCGGAGCAGCCTCTTAAGGTTCGATCCTGAAGAGGGGAAGCGGGCCAGTCTATGGATGACCTCAGGCATCCCTTATTCCTAAGTACATCAAGAGATTTCAAGGTCTGGTTTAGCTTATTGCCTTCTGTGCTCCTTGCCTCAGGGATGCAAGGGAAGAGAAGTGGCCTTGTTCATACCCTGTGTTCCATTGTAACAAAAAGCTAAAAGTTAAAAAATATAAGAAAATGTTTTGTAAAGCTGATGGCATAAAGTACAGCTATTTATCAAAGACAGATGGACATGCACAACATTAATACTGTCGACATAAATACTGTCAGCTTAACCGAACATATCACAGGAAGCACTTGATTTTTAAATTGGATGTTTTTTAAATAAGGATGTGCATTTGTCATCTCATTTTAAAATAAAACCAGACCTGGACCTAGCATTAAACAAGTCTTTCTTTCCTGTTCTTTCTCCGGTTACCTTTTTATAACCCTTTAAAGTCATCACCAAGAAAAAGGTGATGGAAAAATTATTTCTTTAAATTTTTTATTTCATTAGGGCAATGACAACAATAATCCAAAAAAAATTTTTCAACAGACCCAATAGTTTTTCTGATATACTTCTCTACCAAACGGTTGAGATGGCTAATACCAAACTTATTGAACATTTTGAATATTACCAGCATGGCACACACAAAATCAGGTAAATATTTCTGTTCTTTGAGTATTTCAGAAGACTACATCTGTATGTACTCTTAACCTTTTAGACAGACTTAGATACAGAGACGACATATCAGTGTCGTTAGTTAGATCACTGCAGACTGCTCGTCCGTGTGGTGGTGCAACAGCAAAAAATGTTTTTGGTATTACTTCCACTTTATTTCTGTTTTTAAGAACAGGAATACAGTATTTACTTGATTTAGTGTATGGCTGTTCAATAATCCATGAACTTACTGTGTAGTGCATATAGTTTGTTATGAACTCTACTGTAAACCCTAGAAAAGCAATAAGGGATGAAGTTGACTGTAAAACAGATTTATTTTTGCAACAACTTAGCATTTTATATGATGTTTGTTGGTATTAAAATTCATGGTTGTACTAGGAAGAGCCATCTTTCTGAAACCGGTCTGAACTGTCTTTGCCCTGCTGATTATCAGTAAAATTAATAATCTGGCGTAACAGCTTGAATCTCTTTATGTCTTGAGATGTGACTGGCGGTGCCAGTAGTCATCCATGGCTGGGAAGTTGAAAACACCTATGACAGTAGTACTGCCAGGAAATAGTCAATCTCTTCAGGGCTTGTTTTGATTGGATCCCCTAACTCTTGCTCAGATAAAGATTACTGTACAGATTGGTATATTGATGATCTGCGGCTTTATTTGGTTGTTATCATCATCAACAATTATAATGCTAGTAATGATAATACATATCTAGTTTGTCGCAATATTTATTTGTTTTTAATTTTTTTATTCCATAAAAACTGTACATTTATTATCTGTTTATTATTATTTTGGTATAGCATGATTTCACCATTATAAAGACATATTTATGAAATTAATTATATATATATATATATATATATATATATATATATATATATATATACATATATATATATATATATATATATATATACATATATATATTATTATTATTATTTCCTTTATTTAACCAGGAGAGTCACATTGAGATATTGCTATCTCTTCTTCCAGAGAGACCTGGTCAAGACGGCAGCACAATAAATTACATACACAAGAATCACAGAATGAAAAAAATGCCACGATTTACACACATTCACAAACAGCATAGATAGAGACGAGTCAAGAAAAATAGTTACAATTGTCCTTTAAAACATTGAGCAAGAGACGTTTAAAAGAGGTCAGGGTTGGAAGTACATCTAAATTGAGTACATTTTGAATTTCATTCCAAAGCCAAGGAGCGTAAAAAGAGAAAGCACTTTTACCGAATTCTGACAATACCCTTGGGACTTTTAGCTGGAGGTGAGAGCCAGACCTAGTGTGGTAGGTATTTGTGTAATAAATTAAAAGATTTGATATATAAGAAGGTAACTTACCTAAAAGAGCTTTTGCTATAAATAAGTACATGTGTAGCTTTCTCCTTTGATGTAAAGATGACCAAGCTAAGGAATCGTAAAGAATACAATGATGTGTCCGTGACTCTGCACCAGAGACAAAGCGTAAAGCAGCGTGATACACAGAATCTAATTTTCTGAGTAGAGTTGTAGCTGCATGCATATATAAAAGATCACCATAATCAATAATGGATAAAAGAGCACTCTCTACTAATTTCTTTCGAGCCTCATATGGAAAACAATTTTTTAAGCGATAAAAGAAGCCTAATTTTGGCCTAAGCTTCTTCAACAACATATCTATATGTACATCAAATGCTAATCTTTCATCCAACCAAATACCTAAGTATTTATAGGAACTAACTCTTTCTAGAGATATACCACTTGAAGTAGTAATTGATATATCAGTTACCTTGGAGCGACCACGACTAAAAATCATATATTTTGTCTTTTTTGTGTTTAAAACCAATTTTAACTGAAACAGTGAGTGCTGCAATACTTGAAAAGCGTTCTGTAATTGCCTCAAGGCTTGATTTAAAGTAGATGCTGTTGTATAAATAATTGTATCGTCTGCATACAAATGTAATTTGGCTGCCTCTATTCCATTGCCTAAATCATTAAGAAAAATAGAAAATAAAAGAGGGGCTAAAACAGATCCTTGAGGAACCCCGGCGTTGACTTGAAGGAGAGGTGAATTATAATTTTCCACAGACACGCATTGGGTGCGTTCTGAAAGGTAGTTATCAAACCAGCTTAAGGGCGGATCACTAAGGCCTATAAACCTAAGTCTCTGTAACAGTAATTTGTGATCTATGGAATCGAAAGCCTTTGATAGATCGACGAATAATGCAGCACATGACTTTTTAGTGTCTAAAGAGGATATAATATCATTAGAGACTAGCATAGCTGCAGTAATGGTGCTATGTCCTGTTCTGAATCCTGACTGATAATCATGAAGAATATTATTAACCGATAGAAATTGTTTTAATTGATCATTTATCAGTGATTCAAAAACTTTCACTAAAACCGGCAGTCTAGAAATAGGACGATAATTAGATGGATCTAAGGGATCTCCCCCCTTTAATAGTGGAGTAACCATTGCCGATTTCCACATTTTTGGTATAACATTTGAAACAAGGCTTAAATTAAATACAGAGGCTATAGGTTCTGCTACGAGATCAGCTGCCAATTTTAGAAAATAAGGCTCAATTTGATCGACTCCTGCCTTTTTTTTTGTGTCTAAATTCGTTAGGGCGTTGTGAACCTGCGCAATGGTTATGGGTGCGAAATTAAAAAATTCTGACGGGCAGTATTGAATAGGATCAGCATTTAAGGTATTTACACCCAAATTAGTAGCCTCAGACGTGGAGCCAACTGAAATAAAATAATTATTAAAAGTATCTGCAATAACTTCTCTGCCTTTGACTACAGTATGATTAACATTTAAATGATCTGGAAATTTAGATGTCTGATTTGGTGCTGAAGTTGACTTAACTAATTTCCAGAACATTGTGGGATTATTTACATTTTCTTTTATGGTAGACAAATAATAATCACGTTTTGCACTTTTGATTAATTTTGTGCATTTATTTCGTAAAACTCTGTAAGAGATCCAGTCTAGGGAGTTATTAGATTTCTTAGCCTTAACCCATGCAGCATTCCTCTGTTTTATGGAAGTGGAAACAGTATCTTTAAACCAAGGGTTATTTTTACCACTTATCCTAAATCTTTTGACTGGAGAATGTTTATCACATATTGATAAAAATATCGATTTAAAATAATCCCAGGCCAGTGTAATATCTGGCATACTGGAAACAGCACCCAAATCACTATAATAGAGATCGCGTAGAAAAGCTTGTTCATTAAAATGCTTAAAAAATCTTTTATAAATATAACGTGATGGGGTTCTAGGAATTTTACAATTTCTCACACAGACAACTGCACAGTGATCACTAATGTCATTACAAAAAACTCCAGATGCTGAATATCTGGGGGGAACGTTGGTTAAAATTAAGTCCAATAAGGTAGATTTGTCCATATCCTTATGATTCAGCCGGGTTATTGAATTAATCAGCTGTACCAAACAAAAAGAGTCACAGATCTCCTTGAAGAGATCAGAGGATGACGACAGCCAGTCCCAGTTGAAGTCGCCAAGAATAATCAGTTCATATTTAGTCCAATCATGAAGAAAATCTGCAAGTAAAGTACATACCTCGCTTGAAGATGCTGAAGGCGGGCGATAACATCCAACCACAATAATATCGGAGCTAGCAAAAAGATTTACTTTGAGCGCTAAAGGTTCGAGACCTTTTGGTTTGCTGATTGACTGTATGCAGGAGCAGTTTAAAGTGGATCTCACATAGATCGCAACTCCTCCTCCTTTTTTTGCACGATCTGATCTGAAGACTGTATATGAATCGATATTGATCATATCATTTGTGACTGAGGCTTTTAGCCATGTCTCAGTTATGACCATTATGTCTGCACCGGTCGTATCGGCCCAAACTCTTAGAGAGTCCAATTTATTGATCAGACTGCGCACATTCAAATGAAAGAAACGTAGTCCATGAGAAGATTTGAGTTTGTTAGGCATTTGTAGTTGGGATAACGTTGGACCCGGGTTGGGGTGAACATTACCCGATAGTAGAAGCAAGATGAGAAATAACCACGATCTCCTTGTTGAGCCTTCTGTCGTCGAATCTTTACAGCAGGTAGGCATTGCTCGAGCTGAAAATCTCCCGTTCCCGTGCGGCCACAAGCAGCGTAGTCCATGCGGAACATCACCAGAGGAGAATATCGATTCACGAGATATGTCTCTCCAAGATATCCGAAGCATCTGGCCATGATCATTAAGCAATACCGGTGCAGTCCCAGCATACAAAAAATACCATTGCGGCCGTAGACAGAGCGCAATCAACTCGAGATCACTCTCGCCGCTTTCAGCGGTGTCCTCAACGCCAAAAGGCACATCGATCCCCGAATTCCACAATGTCGTGCAGCAGCACAGAAAAAACAAAGAAAGGGACATACTCATATTTAAGCGTTGTCTGGCCGCGCACATCGGGAAAAAAATAAATAAATAAAATATATATTTATATAAGTAGCCTATGACTCCTTGATTAGACAATGGAAGACAAAAGAAGAGAGACCAAACAAACACGTCTACACACAAGCCGCCATATATATATATATATATATATATATATATATATATATATATATAACCGATAGAAATATATATATATATATATATATATATAAGCACAAATAGCACAGCACATATAATTCATATATATAATGGAAACACATTACATATATCATGTAAACAATAATGAATGTTCAAAAGTTATCAATTTCATAGCAAGCAGTCAATTTGTATTACATTAGCTAGTAAATTTGTATTACATTAGCCTAGGCAATCTTTACTATGAAGTGCCAACTCTACCATTTGGTAGAGCATGTTTTTAGAAAGTTATTTGACCCATATTAGGCTTATTTTTGTTGCATCAAATTACATAATTCTCTTAAAGATGTGGTATTAAGCTAATTTTCAGGTTCAAAATCTTAATTAGGGGTTGCACCAGAACAGGTTTACATGGTTTCATTTTCAAAAAACACCATATTTTTCTCATACTGCACATTGCTACACCTCCTCTTTTCACCCTATGTGTTGTATGCTCCGCTCTTGAGCTTCAAAATCTTTGTTGGGAGTTGCACATGTTCCCAGGTAAGGACCAATCAAAGCCGCTTCAAACTGTGACTGTAACCTAGCAGATGGTTTAAAGGAGAACTCCGAATTTTTAAGAATTTTTAAGTTAATCTTGATCGTTGTACCTTTGTGAGTACTGTCTATAGAAAAAAAAACGAGCCGGATTGGTGCTTGAAACACGGAGCTGCTACAGCTAATGCCCAGAGCTCCCACGTAGCTAAAACGTAGTTATGGGGGCATTTACATAAAGAGTGTCTTTGTGCCTCTCAACAGACACAAAATGCGATTAAAATGTTTGCCCAACAACAACAGGGCTCTTACATGTCAACAAGATGCGTTTAGCAACTTAGCCATTGTTTAAATTCACCTAAATAGTGTTTTAGACGGCTAGCTGTAGTCTCGCGCTGAAGTCCCGTGGGAACTCCGTTCGTTGTTGCCGGAAAAAGGTAACTAGCAGTGTGCAGGTGAGAGGAGCGTAATGTGTGAAGAGTGATGATCGGTCGGTTACATTGTAAACTTGGTTCTCTGAGTGGAGAGACTATCTCTCCACCGTTACATATTCCATATGTACGGGGATGATCACCTGAGATCAGGTACGTGGAAACCTTTTTAAGACACACGGGTTTGCCCCGCCACGCCCCATAGGTCACCTATAAAGCACCTGCGTCGGCGTGAAACCACTGATAGTTTGATCGGAACCGTCTCTGAGCAGCCTGCAGTTGGAGAGATAGTCTCTCCACTCAGAGAACCAAGGTTACAACGTAACCGACCGTTCTCTATCGTGTTGAGACTATCTCTCCACCGTTACATATTCCATATGTACGGGGAACTCTTTAAGACACCCTGTGAGGAGACTGTGCTACCCAAGCTCATATAGTGAAACAAACGAACTATTTACAAATGTACACTATTTACACACCAACCAGGTCATATCCTGTTGCAAAGGCCAAGCCTGAGAGGCAGAGGGGCTGCTGGAGAGTCCGCAAGACGCAAGACCACCCCAAGGAATGCATGGAGGCCACTCAGGGCACACCGCAAGGCGCAAGGCTGACCACAGAGACGACTACCAGCATAATGACCAACCAGCCCAGGCTGCAGTCATTCACTGATGAGATACACCCAGCACTTGCTCACCAAAGGAGGGGCCGGCTGCCACATTCAGACGGTAGAATCTGGTGAAAGTGGACTGAGACGACCATGTGGCTGCTGCACATATAGCTGCAAGGGAGGCTCCCCGCCACAAGGCCCATGAGGTAGCAATGCCACGGGTTGAGTGTGCTCGCACCCCGGGTGGGATAGGCACCCCCGAAGACATATACGCCTGCTTAATAGCGTCTACAACCCAGTGGGACAGCCTCGACTTTGACAGAGGCCTGCCCTGGCTCCGGGACTCAAAGCAAATGAAGAGCTGGTCCGTCAGCCTGAGAGCCTGAGTATGCCTGACATACTCCGTCAGCGCTCTGACAGGGCACAACATGGACTGGGTTGGCTCGTCCTCCTGTCCCTCCACGGGTCAGAAGAGTGACCGTAGCTCAACTGGCTGGGTCAGATGGAATTCGGACGAAATCTTAGGCAGGAAAGCTGGATTGGGGCGAAGGACTATGCCTGGCCCATCAGGCAGGAACCTGCTTCACTGGTCGTGAACAGACTCTTCTTCTGGCTGAGGTTATAGCCAAGAGGAATACAGTTTTGGTCTTACGACCCTCTGAGAAACCGGGACATAAGGGAACAGTCCTGCTCTTTCAGTGTGGAAGCACCTACATGGACTGCCTTAATAGCCGCCACCATCCCTCGCAGGGTTAAGGCTGACTTCCCTGCCTCCAGCTGGGTCTACAGGAATGACAGGATGTCCTGCGCTCTCGCAGAGTAAGGATCCACCTGTCGAGTGCCGCACCATGTTGCAAACACCCCCCAGCGGTAAGAGTAGGCAGCCCTAGCGACCACCCTGCTAAGAAGCTGGTCAAAGCACTGAACCGTTGAGTCACCACATACATGCGCTGCAACGTTCTGCCCACAGGACATGTCACCGTCCTCGGAGGAGAGCACAGTTTCCACATCCACATCCACATCCTCCTCCTCCTCTTCCTCCAGCATGGAGGTGGGGGGAGGAGGGGGGTTATGAAACAGGCCTGCTGAAGGTCTAAGAGCAGAGGGAGGAAGGGAAACCTGCCAGGACCCTGAACACTCCCCTCTGTCTGTCTTAGCGTCAGCCTTTCTGCGCACTTTCAACTGGGGCTCCTCAGAAAGAGAGGGGCATGCTCGCTCTCTTTCGAAGAAGCAGCAGCGGGCCTCCCTAGTACGTGCTGGCAATATAAAACAGTCCATGCATGACTGAGGGTTTTCCCTGGACTATATGGCGTGTTGGTGACCCAAACACAGTACACACTGGTCATGGCCATCTTCAACTGGCAGAGGAATGCTACAGCCCACACAATTATGTCCCTGTTGGCTTTCCATATCGACCATCTCACGGTGAGAGCGGAGGGGGCCGGGCCGGCAAGGGGAGCACCCTCTGTCTTACTTCCATGTTTACCTTTAGCTTCTGAGAGGCTAATAGCTCGGCGTGCTAGCACAGCTATGCCTCTGTTCTCCTCTCTTTCTCTTCTTTCACTTTGCTCTTGTTTGAGATGTCAGGTGTTAGCCGACAGCACCGGCATGCACGCAGACTATTTCTTCCCTGAGCGCGTGAGCCGAGAGCGCCGGCAATATGCTCGAGGGAGTTGGCTTCTGCCGCCGACCCGGGCTCTCACCCGAGGCAGCGTGGAGATGCCTGTTCGGCAGGAAAACAGGTGTCTGTCTTGTCTGTTAGCCGACTTGATGTCTGTGCTCAGCACGGACCCCACCGGGCGCGTCAGCTCACGAGACCGCGAGCAATACGCCCCTGTCACTGGACTCCCGGAGACAGCTACTGTTTTGGAACAAGGGAAACAGCAATCCAAGGAGGCTGCCCGGAGACAGGCTCCCAAACTACAACAGGTAAGATCTTTTCCCTGGGAGCTCGGACTCTGCTGTAACCCACTTGCTTTTCTTTTGTCGTCTTTGTAATGGAGATTGTCTTCACGCACGTACCCTAACTTAGGTGGAGATCAAACAGTCGGTGATTTCATGCTGACGCAGGTGCTTTATAGGTGACCTATGGGGCGTGGCCGGGCAAGCCAGTGTGTCTTAAAGAGCTTTCCACGTACCTGATCTCAGGAGATCATCCCCGTATATATGTAATATGTAATGGTGGAGAGATAGTCTCAACACGATAGAGAACGGAGCTCACAGGTGAAGAAGAAATGGTTCGCGTTTGTGCCGTTCTGCATTGCGGCAACAGAATGCGAAAATACAAGAATTAAAATTTTCATCGTCTTCCTTTCCATGACCTCGAGATTCTGCAGTTGTGCTTAGTTGTACTTCAGCTGACGTGCAAACTCTCACACAAGTACTACGCGCTAAAGATTACCGCATTTGCAGCGAACACTTTGACAAGGATGACTAACGTTACACAGACACAACACAGCGGGGCCGGTTGAAGAAAAATGCCAACCACAGCGGAGGTAATGTAAACTTTATCCTTCCATTTAGGCACACATCTATGTTCTTGTATTTTTGCATTCTGTTGTCACAATTCGGAACGGCACAAACGCGAACCATTTCTTCTTCACCTGTGAGCAACTCCGATGCTATTTACATTTTTCCGGCAACAACAAACGGAGTTCCCACGGGACTTCAGCACGAGACTACAGCTAGCCGTCTAAAACACTATTTAGGTGAATTTAAACAATGGCTAAGTTGCTAAATGCATCTTGTTTGTCATGTAAGAGCCCTGTTCATGTTGGACAGACATTTTAATTTCATTTTGTGTCTGTTAAGAGACACAAAGACACTATTTATGTGAATGCCCCCATATCTGCCGTTTTAGCTATGTGGGAGCTCTGGGCATTAGCTGTAGCAGCTCCGTGTTGCAAGCACCAATCCGGCTCGTTTTTTTTCTATAGACTGTACTCACAAAGGTATAACAATCAAGATTAACTTAAAAATTACCCGGAGTTCTCCTTTAAGTTACTCACAAGTCCACAACCACACAACATCATTGTTCCACATCTTACCATTAGGACTAAACATTGAACTGATGATAGAGTCGACTCTACTCAGCCCTGCTCTGTTTTTCTTTGCAAATAGTACCCAGAGATACCAACGCCACACACAACGGCTGTGACGTAATGTTCAATGATGCAACACACACACAAGCGATCCACACAGCTCTTAAAATATATACAGTCTGCTGTTAAAACGTTTCAATATTACTCAGAATGTAAAGAAAGATACGCGGTATGAAAACCTTCCAGCTGTGTTTTCCTCTGCCATTGTAGCTGCAGCCCTCTGCTCCCGCCGTCACAGTCAGCTGCTCAACTCCAACTACATTCATCACATTTTTGTTCCACCATTACTTCTCATAAAACTGTCAATATTCAAAATCTACATAGCTGATTTCTCACCTCAAAACTTCTCAGAAGTGGATTTAGTGATGAAAATCCATATGAAAACTGTAAAATATAAAACTTTCTGTTGCTGGCCTCTGTCTGGTGCACGCAATGATGATGCAGTGAATAGTAGTGGTGGGAGAAATAATCAATTCTTAGATGCATACGATGCAGACGTGGAAGAATATTAATCGATTAACAAATGTCTAAAAATCGATTATTTAAATGTTAATTGATAACGTGATGTTGACGGAACGCAAAAGGCGGAACTCGCGGAAGCGCAGCACCCGGACCGTCTGTCGAGCACACACAACAGAGAGACCAGTGTCCCCTGGTATTCGTCACCACTGTGGAATGAATAACCATCCCAAAATGTCACAGATTCATTAATATAAATGGGCAAGTAATTTGTTTAAGTCACACACCGCGAACATGGTGACGTTGAATGCTCATCAGCTCTCTGTGCATCCTGTGTGTGAGGACGAGAGAGTGAGAGAGAGAGCGAGCGGCAGAAAGTGACAATGAAAGTTAGCGGTGAAATATTATTAGCAGTAAGTTTAAGTCTGGTAGTAAATGTGCAGCATAGGTCACTGAAAAGTGAAGGCTGTTACATGAAATGCTACCCATCAGGACACTTTCAAAAATCTACTAAAAACCCAGCTCTTTACCCAGGCATTCACTCCTGTATGACTTTTTGTTGTGTAAAGCATCCTTGAGTCCCGTGAAAGACACTAAAAAGTTTTATTTATTTATGTAACGTTAGCTAAATTAGTAATAAAGTAATATTAATTATCAGCTGTATGTCATTACTAACTAACCTACTAGTCAAGGGTTGAGAACATCAGGTACACGCTGAGACTAAACTGTGGACAGCTCTGTCCTGTATACATACTGTGCATCCTGATAATTATATTTCAGTTTTCAGAGGAGCCTGACAACTGGTTGTTAATGAAATGAGAGACCATGGAGTTGAGGTTAATTAAAGTAAATTAGGTATGCAAACTAGTCCTTTTAAGCTAATTAGGAGATGTTTCTTTTGGATTTTAATGGGCAAAATTAAATGCTTAGTAATTATCCAGGGATCCTGTCTAGTAAAAATATGATGCATCAAGATGCATCGATAATCATTTTATAATCGAATCGCAGCCCTCACGAATCGTGAGGTGCCCAGAGATTCCCACCCCTAGTGAATTGTGAATATTCTCTCTGACCAATCAGCAGTCTGTCTGTTTTAACGTTACATTTAAGTATCCCTCAGCTCACTTGGAACCTCGACGGAGGTGAGGTGATACGAAAAAAAGTACCTGGAAGCAGGTACAGGTACAACATTTCTACAAAGGAAACCCAAACAAAGGCGAGTCGAGCCAAAGGGCCTCCGCTCAGACTAGCTTGGTAAGAGGGTGTAACCTAACCCCACTAGCCACTTGGCAAGCTTTATGACGCGTTTTCATTGTGACATCAAAAGTAAAGGAGGTGAAGGGCTGGACTACAAACGAGCTGTTTTCAAGCAGTTCAGAGCAGAGCTTTCTGTAGGAGATGGGAACTCCCTTTGGGCTGGACTTTGGGCTTTTTCACTTTGCAAATCTATTACATGCATTTAAAGATATATAACTCAATAAAGGAGAGGGGAAAAGCCAAAAAGCATAATACCACATCTTTAAGTAATTCCTCTGGAACTATATCATAAAAATATGCTGACCTTTGAAATTTCCATCAAAAAGACTCTTCATGTCTCCAGTGATTTTGACGATTTTAACTTCCTGTAAGGAGGGTAACTGAAAAAGCATGCTGCTTAAAGAAACAGTGTTATCTAGTGGATTTTTTAGCACAGCATACCTACACCGAATGGTAGAGATGGCTTAAACAGGGTGAATTAAGTTCAGTACAGTTTTCAATGAGATACAGTGACTTAAAATGTGGTATCCCAAGTGGTTGAGAGGATGTTAAAACACCATATAACAGTTAAACGGTTTAAGGAAGTTGCATTACTTTGTTCACCAGTCTTGCTAGCAGTACTGCTGTGGCTAGCGAGAGCTGAATCCAAGGAGGCAAGGGAGACAGACATCTCCACACTCACACCATGTCGCGAGTCAGATGGGTTAGTTTTTAGGTTAGTCATGCTGCCAGTGTACTTTATAGCTGCATGGCATATTTTGCAAATTGCATGCGTCTTGTCTCTCCTGAAAAATGAAAAGTGTCTCAAAACATTTGATTTGTAGGAATTCTGAGGAACATGTAGCTCTTCCTCCTCAATATTAATTTAATGTGACACGCCTGAACCTCCACAGAAGCTAAAGTTACAATTATTGGATTTATTGATACAATTTAATATTCTTTAAGAGCTACTTTCTTTTCACGTGTTTATTTACAGCATTATATGTTGATATTTATTCAATTAAAGTTATTGGGAATAAACCAGTAGTTATTGGGAATAGACCATCTGTGTAAAATCAGATGGTGAGCACCAACATATAGCCAAAATGGTATGATCCTCTTTTTATAAGGGCTCTGCGAAGATTTGACTGTGAGGTTGGCAGTAGAGTCAGGCCCCTCCCATCGAAGCATCAATCTTTGGGGTAAAAATATGTACACACACGTGTGTGCATTCTGAGAGGCACAACAGTGAGTGCATTAAAGAGTGCTTTCAGCAGAAAACACATGATTTGGAAAATAAACAACAAACAAATTGTCTGGGATTTTGGAAGTGGTGAGCTGCATTAACCAGCTAAGTGTATTCTGTCCTGCAAATTTAACTAGAAAAAAGACACTGTTAAAGTAGTGTGTTCCCCATCTCATAAAGATAATCTTAACTCTCCCCCGTTTTGTGCCATACCTTTATCTGATGTTCCGTAAGTAAAAACTATGACTGCATACTTTTGTTTGAGCAAAATGCAGTTTTAAGGATATCATAAGAATATTTTTGTACTACCTAACTTGGATTTTTCTATAATCCTGAAGTGTCACCAGGATTATTGGGCTCACACTGCCCCCCACAGGCTGGGGATGAAGCAACATGTGACAGACTGGAGAAAGTAAACTACTTTTTGAACCTTTTGGGTATGATACAGACGTATATTTTCAAGAGCATGGACTGTCCTTCAACTCTCTCTTTGCTGTGTCTCTCAGTGTCTGCGTCTCAAACACATATCCATAAAATACATACACATACCCACAGACTCACACACGCAGGCCATATTACTGTGCAACACACATAGCCCTGCTCAAAAATACCCCCCCCACAGACACACAGACACAGACACCCAAACACAAAAGAAGACACAAACACACTTAAACTCTCAATTCAGCAGGGACACATACCTCTGATATGATAAATGGAGTATCATCAACGTCACAAGCACAAGGATACACACACACACTCACAGCTGGACAGTGAGGAAAGTGTCAGGGGACCTAATTACGTACAGGAATGAGGGAGAGTATGAGGTGTAACATGAGGGTGAGGAAAGGGACAGCAGAGAAGATGATGAAGTCAAAGAGTGAATACAAAGGAAATGCTTCTCAGAAGAGATATCATTTAAAACATCTTTCCTCGCCAACTGTTCATCTTTAATGGGATTTCTACACACAACATCACCTATTAGGCAGGTTAAGCTGCCTGCTGTATAGCGGTTAACCAGGGGAAATGCATGTATGTGATGCCTACAGCCTTGTCCCTGCTTGTGGTTTTTTCCTAACAGTGTTGGGCAGGTTACTTGAAAAATGTCATCAAAATGCTAATTACTCATAAACTCAAAAACAAATAATGTCACTTTATTTCTCCATTTCCACACATGATATATTCTGTTTTGTATAGTAGTGTAAGATAGATTGTAAAAATATAATACATGACATGACAGAGCAGCCAGCCTAAGTATATACTTACCATCAATGTTTATCTTTACACAACCCCCTAACTAAACCAATTCTTAAATGTTGGCTTAACCGTGGCTAAAGTTACCAAACCAGGTAAAAGCACACAACATGTAAGACAACTTTGAAGTTACTAGGTTGTACATCCCACATTGTCAGGAGTCATAGGCCCAATCCCAATCTCCACCCTCACAGACTCACTGTTAGGATTTGGGGTTTTGTGATGTTGTTTTTCCTGTGTTTATTTCATATTGTCATAATTTAGAGTTTTGTAGTCTTGTTTATTATTTTGGTTCGTTCACTTTAGTCTTCTTAGTACTGTCTTGTCTCTTATCTTAGTTCTTGGTCCTATACATTTGTTGATGTTATATGTACTTCTGGTCTGTCTTAGTTCTTAGTCTTTTGTCTCCATGTTAAGTATAGTCTTGTCACCTGTTTGGTTCCATCTCTGTCAGTGTACTGTTTTGCTGTCTTTGTGTTTTTACTTTGGTTGATCTGTCCTTGTGCGTCCTGTGAACTTTACTTCCTGTTTTATTTTGTTAACCTCCTGTACCTGGTGTCCTTGTCTAGCTTCACTTGATTACCACATGTCTCAGCCATGCTTCTCTCCCCTGTTGTCCCTCTCTGCCTGCCTGATCTCGTTAGCCTCATGTCTGTCACCTGTGTTCTCCCGCCCTGCTCGTTTGTCCCTGGTGTATATATGTTTGGTGTTTCCCTTCAGTCTTTATCCGGTCATTGTTCGTGTAACTCCCCCAGTCTGTCGTTGGCAGTCACTTTGTGTGTTGTTTTGTCAGCCTACTTGTCTTGTTGCTCAGTATCTGAATTTCCGTTTGGATCACCTATTGTTTGGACTCTTACTTTGGATTTTGGATTCAGCCACTGTTTTGTAAGTGTGCTCGCTTTTTGTTCGTATTAAACCCTTGGAACTGAATCTGCCTGTTTCGTGTCTGCATTTGGGTCCACGCACCTCCTGACTCACCACACACATCGCATAACACTCACAGACTTTGAGGCGCGTTCCCGGGAAGTCCGTGAGGGCTTAGGGCTGTCCCACTGTCAAATCGTCAAGTGTGCGAGGGCTCTCTCGCGGACATTTTGAGCCCTTTTTAGACCCTTTCCGTAAGTCCGCATTTCTGCAGACTTTGGCTGAGGGAATTGCCCACAGTTCATTGCGGTATGATGTGAAACACGGGGGTTACCAGGGGAAGCCCGGAAGCGAGACAAATATCATGGGAAATCCACGTTATAAGAGTAACAATAAACAAACAAGCATCAACACCTACGCTGATGTCAGAATTGTTTTCTTAAATGTTTTCTTAACTTAAGATGCTGCATAGAACACATGAAGTCAGAGGAATGCAATAACCTTATTACACACGTAGTTTATTCAACTATTCATTTTAGTTTTTGCTTAATGATGCTGTTTGACCAACAATAGTGTATTGATTATTGACAATTATATATTTACATTTAGGCTACCTCTCCTCCACTCTGACTGGCGAGAGCCTGCAGGACTTAAAAATAAGCCAAAAACATAAAATAAAAAGTGTGCAACTTGTTTCACTGTCGTCAAGGTAACATGATAAAGTGGCAAAGTGCTGTCTCATTCCTGTTTACAGCATTTTGAGCCCTTGCAGCCTCTTAAACTCAATCACTTTCCAAGTGACGTCAGTAAGTCTGTGAGGGTTCAGGGCTTAGGGCTTAGGGGGGACATTGGGATTGGGCCATATTCTCCTCTTTTGGTTGAGACTAACCTCCTCTCACCATCAGCCCTTGTGCTAAGCTAATACACAACCTACTTAACCACTAGTCTGTCAACTAAACAGAGAGACCAAACTGATATCAATCATCCATAAACGTCCCAGTAAGGCAACAAACAAGCTATACCCTAAACTGTTTTAGTAACAAAGCCCTACCAGGATTAATAATGTAATTCATCAATTGTAAATTATAATCTCTTAGAGTACTTGTTGCTGAAAAAACAATAATTATATTATTGTTACTGCCCAACATGCCTAAAACTACTATGTATCCACATGTAACCTCAGCTCAGCTTTGGCGACAGATGAACATAAGGTTAATAAAATAAATTTTTCAATAATTTACAACATGATAACTGCAAATGCTTGGGGCTCTGAGGACTTTAAATTCAAACACACCAACGTCTTTCTCCATTGTAGTTTTATCCCCAACAACAGCCCCTTTAATTGCACAAAATCTAAAAGTCTGAAAGAAAGTTGAACTCTGGGTATGGTAACTTATCTGTTGATCCAACGAAGGTTCAAATCAAGGGCAAATGGACTTGGTTGAAGATACTAGAAGATGTTTCGTCCCTCGTCCAAGAGACTTCTTCAGTTTTGAAAGGACTAGAAGGGAAATTCAGCTTTTTAACCTCTGTGGGGTCGTTTGCCAAGATCATCGATACCTGTGGCCAAGTCTGAACGACCATAATTGGCATCTTCATCTTCTTGAGGCCAAGAAGTTACATTTGTTAAGTTTCCTGGGAAGTGATGAGAGGACAGCATTGTAAGTGGTGGTATAGATCCTCTTCTCTGTTTAGGGTGTAAATGGCTTTCTTGACACCTCTTTCAAACCATCCATCCTCTCTGTCTAAAATGTGTCTAAAATGTAAATAAACTGATGAGTCTTGACCTGAGGAGAACCTTCACAGACATCTTATCAGTTCATGTGTTTTGTTACACAGCTCATAGTATGATGTGGCATAGTAGACAATTAAGCCCCTTCTACATTGGTCAAACCCTCTAACACTGTCTTCAGTGTGAAAGATGACAATCAGCATTCACTGCTGGGTCAGAAACTGTAGTAGTTTTTTGTCGCTCCAGCTCAGATCGGCAGTGATGTAAACATGACACATGGGTGGACGCTTTTCACCCCCTCTCTAGCACAACTCTTTGATCGGTTTCCATCAGCAGATGTATGTTTCATCCATTATGTTTATCTAGTATTAGCATGCTAGGCTAACAGTCTGTCAGCTATGTCTTCATATGCACACCATGACGTCTCTCAGAGCACACAAACACCGTGAACACACCTGTCACCTGCCCAGCACAGCAGCTACACCTTATTTTTGCGGTCTATGGGCTACACACGGTTACCACTTCATAATACTTTCTGCTGTTTACTAACTCTGTTTACGTTTGTGACGTCGAACGCAACACATCAGAAAAAAACAGTCCCTGGCAATGTGAAAGGAGTCAGTCATCTAGTTTTAGCAGGCTTGTCCGCTTATAAAAAAACTGGATATAAAAAGGGTATTGCAGAAATAATCTATCTTTCATTAAAAATCTACCTCAGTGTCGAAGGTAAAAGGCTTTGCCCATCTTCTCCACTTCATGTAGCCTACAAGTCACTTTTCACTAGATTTGGTAAGCGTGGTCCATAACACTTCCTACCTCTCACTTGAAATACCCTGGCCAGTCTACTTCATGCAGAGTAGATGTTCCTACATGGCTATTTTTCTGCATCTGAGATGCTGTATACAGGCTTATTATTCCAAACAAACCAACTCAGGTGAGCTTGCATCCCACACCACCACAGGCTCTGGCACTGCAGATGCACACAAACACAGACTCACTACCTCAAACAAATAGACTGTAATGTTGTTACCGCAGGCCCAAATATTGCCAGCTCACACAGCTGATGAAATATTCTCTGTTTACTCTCCTCCAAATGTCCTGCTAAACCCTGCCTGTGTGAGTGTGTGTGTGTAAAAAGTGGATCCTGAAATAACACAACATAGCGAAGGCCACTACCCAGGGCAGAACAACATTTAGACTAACCCATACACATACACAAACAAACCCACACGGAAGGGAGACCATAACATAATTAATATGATCTTCCGTGCTATTGGCTGTTTCCCCTGTAAATAAAAAAGCAAGGACACTCAGCCTCATTGAAACCCAGGCTTGACTGATATTTCATGTAATTCCAGAATAATGCATCAAGGATACTGTCTCCTTCAAGGTTAGTTCTTTTGCCAAGCACATCAGGTCCAATCCAAATCAGAAACCATTTTGTAAAATTCTCTTTGAACGTGCTGAAAGATGTAAAGGTCTACCAATATGTCTTTTGAGGAACACGGTGTTCGTGTTACATTATGACAACTGCAATTCCTCTATATAACACTGGAAAATAAAGCTATAGCAGCTGTTCTGTAAAAGCTACCACTTAAAAAAATCACTGTAGTATTATTTTTCTGTGATTAATTTATCTTGTCTGGCACAATGGAACCAATCAGATTATCCCCCAAACCAAGCCAGTCAGCCTTGCGGACAAGCTAAAACAGGCAGTCAATGTGATTGAAGGGACATGAACACGTCAGGGAGTCGGCCTTAGATGCAAATTTTAGAAATTAGGTCTCATGCTGGGACTGAGACTAGAGCCTCTTTATTAGCACTTGTTGCTGTTCTATACATAAGACATCCTGGAGCTGGCTATATTAAATAAAATCAAAAGAGAACCTTTGATCAATGGTTATATATTAAGTAATACTATTTCTCCACTGTCTGCGGACACGTTTCAGTTTATGAACTTGCATCAATTAGAGGCCTAACCAAGAAAGCAAAGACCAGAAACCACAAGAGTGATTTACTGCAATGATAATGACATGCTTGACAGATTAAGACGAACCTAAAAGAGATGGTGATTAACAGCGGAGTTCTGTGTTTTGAACATTGTCTGAAGATGCAGCAGGCCTAAAGTAGTGAGAGTCCTGTCTTGAATGATATGAGGTAACTACCTGGAGAAAGGAGCTGTCAGTTTTGGCAAACGAAGTGTGTTGACATCCAGTTGGGATGGTTGTGGTATACAAGACAGCAGTCTACAGCCTTGCTTGTAGCTGTGTTCTTTGCACTAAACGCTAACATCAGCATGCTAACATTGACAATGCTAATATGCTGAAATTTAGCAAGTATAATGGTTACTATGTTCACTATCTTAGTTTATCATGTTAGCATGCTAACATTTGCTACAGCTGAGACTAAAGGGGTTTTATATTTATAGCCTACTGTGTATAAAGTCAGGATACATCATCAGGCAACCATGCATGTCTACAAAATGTATTTCATGGCAAACTATCTACTATAATTGTTGGGATATTTCAGTCAGGACCAAAGTGGTGGAATCAATAGATGACAGGCCATCAAGCCGCTAACGTGGCTAAGAATAACAAAGAACCCATTTTTCTCATCCTTTAGTTAAGTGACAATTACGAACCTACAACAAATATCAACAACTTACAGTGAAGAAACTGTGTACCTCATTACCGTGAACGTGTGGCTATAAGAAATGTTGGATGCCTCAGAGGAAAAAGCGGACAATAAAGCTGCCTGCAACAATCAAAAGCACAACATTCAACTGCTGATGCAAATGTAAGAAAAACACAGTTTGTGAACATAAATTTATTTTCTTGGTTTCTAATTTCCTTTTCAATTTACCTGTTTTTATTGCACCTACTGTTTGCATTATCTGATCTTCCTGCTGAGTGATTTTGAAATGATTACTTGAAATGCTTCTAATACGGAGACTCATTACCAATTATCCAAGTTATTGCAGCTTTGTGAGTTTCCTGAATGGGATTCCTCAACCAAAGCAGGAAATGTGTCTGTAGACATGAAATTGGACTTTAATGATTTCAATTCCACTGTGTTTTCTGTTTATGAATTGCAATCCTTACTGAATACATTTAATGTATAGTTTTCTTTGAAGTTCTGAGAGGATGTTAATAGTTTCATCTCTGTTTTATAGCATTTGGTACATAATCATTTTGAACTAACACATAACAAATATAATTTTAAACGGGTTATTCAACCAGACATTTATAACAAAGAGGTAAATGTTGGGATGATGTTGAGGCCAGTGACCAGTTCAGGGGCTGCGCAGGATGCTGATGGCAATCCTGATGCGATATTCCAACTCGTTTGTTTCCAGAACCATCAGAGTCATCTCCAATGAGAAATGACAGGGGTAGAAAGGCATTAGGAATCGATTGGAGGACTCGCTACAGTTGTGCGCTCTCTCTCATACACACTCTCTTCGCATGCACACGTACGTACACATATACACTTTTAGGCACACCCACTCTCCTGCACAAACTCTTGCTTTCTCACACTCTGTGGAAATCAGTCACCAAAGCCCATTGCTTTGACAGCAGACATATGAGAAGCAGACGCAGTGTGCGCCGGCTTATCAACCATTTAGCAGCCGATGACCTGTGGAGAGAATATCATGATAAAGTGTGTGAACCCTGCACATTCAATTACAGGTCAGAGGGCAGAGCGTACATCAGCATGCAGCATCCATCACCACGGCTATTGATTGCCCTGCGATATGTGTGTATCTTGTGTGTGTGTATGAGGGCAAGTGTGTGTGTAAATATGTGTGTGATGGTTGTGCATGCTGTTGGAGGCAGTGAGGGGTTGTGCCGCTTTGGTGGGCACCATAATTCAACTTGAAAGGCACAAATTGTTTCTGCCCAAACTTAAGCAAAAGAGAAAGAAAAAGAGAAGCCTAAATATAAGCAAATTTGGCACAAATGAAAGAAGGGAAACGGCACAATTAGATTTAAGAGAGGCGGGCAGTGGCAGCCATTGTAGTGAGTAACCTGCCGGTATTTTTAATTTCTGTAATCCAATTCAGTTGAGTCTGTGGTTGTCATCTTCATTTTATGCAATTGCTTTTTTCCCCCGCAACTTCTCCCAAGGTGATTTTCTTTTTCTATCTGACCTGCACATATTTGTTTGTTTGTCTTTCTGTGTAACATCATCCAGTTTTATGAGTGCAAAGAAGTATCTAAATTGAATATCCTCTCTACCTACCTGCAGAGACCCAGCTTTGGTGGAAATGTGATTAAAAGCTTAAAGGCAGCCACATTCAGTTTTTGGTGTTATTCTTTCTTTCAGTGCTGATTTACCTTGGGAATAATTTCTCATATCAAAATGCCTACCATTTCTGTCATTTGTGTCATGAAACCTTTACATGTCAGTTTCATGATTTTTCATTTTCATCAGGTTGGAAAAACACAAAGCCATAAAGCAGTTGCTAACATCCTTTATCTATAACCACTTATCCTTTGCAGTGGAGCTGGAACCGATCCCAAATTACTTTGGGTGAAAGATGGGATACATCGCAGACAGGTTGTCAGTTCATCACAACGCTGACACACAGAGACAAACAACCACTGACGCTCACATTCACGATGACTGGCAATTTAGGGGAACCAATTAACCCACATGTTTTTGGACTGTGAGAGGTCAACTGGAGAACCTGAAGGAAACCCACGCAGACACAGGGAGAACATGCAAACACCACACGGAAGGGCCCCAGCTAAAAAATCCAATACCCTTTGCACTACCAACTCAGCTGTTTAAATACTTTTCATTAGATGTCTTATGTAACACGGATGTTAAAAAATCCCCTAAAGGCTGATACACTGCTTTCACATTATTCCTGTTTTGTTCATATCCGATAGGTGCACCCATGGCTCACATCTTCAATGCAGCATTTCTCTCCACCATCATCCCTGAAAATCAGAGCCAAGTGTGATGGTGGTGGTACTGCACTTCCTGCTTGCCCATTAATCTCCTCTTACTGATCAGTCCAGAGTTACACTGCCCTGCACATTATTATATGTGATAGATTTCATATTGTTAGCCACATTAGAGGTTGCAGCTCGTTTACTGGTTATTGATCACCTTTTGTTATGAAGGCCAGGGATCCCAATTGCCTATCAAGCACTAATGAAAAAACTGCTTAACATCTTTTCTTCACTGCAGAACAAAAATTCAGCATACCTCATCTCAGAGCATTTTGCTATGGAAATTTTATTTTCCAACAGTGAACTGAGATGTTCTGCACAAATCAAATGGGAACGGAATTTCATTTATTCAGGCTGTTTTGCAAGCTAAGATATAAGTTTGCTCCTTAAATCTTTTTGCTGTGGTTGTGTTTGTCATACAGACATAAGCAAACCACCTTAGCTCAGTCAGAGAGAGGTACTGTACATCAAGCTGACCATTTACAGCAAAAAAAAAAGTTATACAGTTAAATTGTGATTGTGATAAAGGCTCTGCCCTTTGAGGGAGATCTCAAAGAATCCGAGCAGCAACGAGGGTCCTGCTGGGAAAGCTAATCCATCCTTAATAAACACATAAATGAAAATTAAATCCAAATTAAACAAAAAAATATCAAAAGCTTAGCACATTAGAGGGAGATTGGGGTGGTGGAGGAAGCTTCAGCACCAAACGGTGTTGCATTTAACGGAAATGCATACAACCAGATACACCATACATTTACACTAGTCCATATGACATGTAGAAACAGAGCATTGTTCTGGACATTGGCATAAAGAAGAATCAGGTCAAGTATGCAATTAGGCAGGCTGGAAAATAAGACGTAATGTGGAGCTTTTAGAAAGTGAGCAAGATGTTCTACTGTGTATGACAAACTATATGGTCTACTAAAAATCACAACGTCTGTATAGGTGGCTTTACAATTTGACTTTTCACATGTAGTATGCTCTAGGTATTATTTAGGAAGTTTTATTACATGTAGATTTATCATTTCAGCAGGAAGGGAACTATAACTAATTAATAAAAAGGGCAACATTTAAAAAATAACTGGAAAGCAGAGCGTGTAAGAGAGCGAGAGGTTGTTGAAAAAGCTCTGGTAAGCGCAGATATATGGATTTGTCCATGTGGCAGTGAGCCTGTCAGCAGTTTTCCACATCGGCAAATTCCCTCTCTGCTTCATAGCATGTGAATACGTCACTTGCAGTGACACGAAGACTTGGACATTTCCTGCCTCATCAGGCCCCATCCTCTCTCGATCACTCCCTCTCTCTCATTAAAAAGCACTTGCACCCAGCACGTTAGCATAAATACATAAATTCATAGCTCACTAGATGAGAGACTCTCAGTAAGATTTTGCAGTTTTCTCTCGGTGTCAAGTCCTCCCAGCTCTTTCTAACAATCAGTTCCAAAACAATTTTTGGTAGTGCAGAACCAATCAATATGCCGATGAATACCAATATGCAGTGTCAGTGGAGATGAGAAGATAAAGAAGGGATCTAGTGTATTGACATTGATGTGAAATGGATATGAATTGAGGCAAAAAGCAGAAGAAAAGCAGAAGATAGGAACAGTGTGTTTGATAGATTGGTGTATGCTCATGTGCGTGTGTTTATATGTACCGTTTTTGCACAGCAGTAGCGCCTGAACTCTGTAGCATTGGAGCATGTATTGTAATCAACAGCACTTCAGCCAAAGAGCAAATCAATGGAGGCTGCACTGTAATGGAATGCATGGTCAAGGGACACGGGGTAGGTGAGCGGCGAGTTAGAGAACAAACACAAAAAGATGTGAATGTAGGCCAAGAGAGACGAAAGAGAGGTAGGAGGATGTGAAAAAAAAAGAATGAAAGGATTAAAAATACATTAACTGAATTAAAAAAGGAAAATACACCACAGAAAAGAGAGGGAAATGAGTTCACGGTGGCAGGTAAAAGGAAGAGTAAACTTAGGTGTGATGTAGAAAAATACAAAGATATTTATCAGCAAATTTCTGCATAATTGTGCTGCCTTAGTGAGCTTTTTCAACCCCCCTGTGAGGCTTAAGAAAAGCAATACAGGGAAATTGGCTCCAATGAGAGAAAATTAACGATGAAGAGAGACAAAAACAGAGAAAGAATAAAGAAAGGAAACAGCATGGGAAGCAGGTAAAGTCTTATGTGTGTCTGTGATTATTTGCATAAAAATGTAAACATGTGTGACTACATCCTTTCTTCTTTGCTTACCTGACCTGGGAACACAGCTGACAGCAATATGGTGCAGACATGACTCCTGCCCAATTATTGGAGTTTATTTGGGGCCAGTGAACTTCAATAGACACTGCCTTTATTTCCACTGGGACTTTAATGGCAGTTTCCACAACAGAAGTGGAACAACATGCTGCATTTTAAATAAAACACCATGGTTCTCTTAGAGCTAAGTTTTGTTTTTACGTTTAATTGTACGAAATGGGCTGCGATGAAACACATTGTCTGCACTCAACAAAACACTGTTAAGATAAATGCAGCATTTAAAAAAAAAAAAAAAAAACACTGGAAGGTGTTGGAAGGTGGAAGGAAGCCAGAGCACCCAGAGAGAACCCATGCAGTCTCAGGAAGAACATTCAAAAGGTGCAAACCCAAATTATAGGGTGATCGAATGTTTTGTCTGAAAAAACTACAATAATTCCTAAAATGTGGAGTAGTGTAAAAGCATAAAATGGAAAAACTTCAAATATATCCAAAATGCACTATATTATACAAAACTGTGTGTGTGTGTGTGTGTGTGTGTGTGTGTGTCCTCGCCCACATACAACCCACAAAATTGGCTGAAGACAAACCGTCAGAAATAAAACAACACAACAATAAGTCACCAAAGTTAAAGAGCTTTCCCTTTATGGAAATGAACTAAAGTGTCTCAGACTGCATTAAACACTTATTATTTGTTTGCTGATAGATGGCTCTGTATGCATGTGTGTGTGTATGTGTGGATGGGTGGGTGGAGAGTGGCGGTTTAATAGGGATGGATAATAATGTGTTTGTGAGTGTTTTTTGATGAGCTAGGAGATGAGAGGGTATCTCTCGCAGCTGCATACATATTAATAACAGTTGGGGTGTTTGGAGGGAATACTACTGCTCGACTAATACTGCTCGCATGCATGAAGCACACACATACACGGGGCTAAACGTAGACTACAGTATTTCTTTTCTATCTCTAGGTCTCTCTCACAAACATGCATTCACATTAGTATGCATAATCACAGCCAGGCCAAGTACTTTCCCTCTCTCTCTCTCACACACACACAAACACACACACACACACCCTTGTATCTGCTCTCTCTGGGTCTGATAAACTTGCTTATGACAGCTAATAACTCCCCTTTTCCCTCTGGTCTTAATTAGGGCCAGTTATTACAGTGTGTTTGATGCTCTCTCTCGCTCTCTCGCCCTCTCTCTCTTTTTCCCTCTCCCTCCTTCTCACACTGTTACACAGCTTGATTCCCGCGTGTTGTTGAGATTGCAACATGGAGATGAAGAAGGTAGGATGACTTAGAAAAAATCCTCTCTGCCTCTCTGTTGGGGGCCTGTGCAACCCGTACACACACATGCACATATAGTGTAATTACTATTCTCTGCTTCTTTTTGTTTTGCATTTAGGTGGTGTCCTGGCTCATATTGGCTCCATGCAAGAAATCGGTTTCATAGATGGAGAGTTAAAAGGGGGCATGAACTGGACTTGAACACAGAACGTGACTGATGTCAATGTCTGCCTCTTTCATCTCCAAACACCTCCATGTTTGAGGAAAAAAAAAGAAGGTTTTTTTCTCCATAGACATTAATAAATGTTTTCAAATTATACAGCTCACTTTCAAAGTGTTTCACAGGCCCAGGGTCAAAAAACGTGTTTAAACACACAAAGGATAGGATTACCTTTAATTAAAAAAATTCAAATGGAATTAAGAGGTTTGCAGAGATGCTGTGCTACGTGCCTCATTATAATTAACCCAGGAATAACAAAAAAAGGGAAAGTAATGTAAGACATAGTAAACTGGATTACCCCTTGGTAATCAAATTTCTTATGCAGGATGCCAATTTGGATTCACATTACTATTTTAGATTATCAGAAGAAAGGGGAATGTAATTATTACTCTATAAACTTGCAAAGAGCTCCCTTTGGGTTAACAAAACAAATAAATGAATACACATATATGGCCTATACATCAGTCATATGTATCATTGACAGTATGTGAAGAATGTGGTCAAGCACCTATTACACCAGGAGATATTATGAACTTGACCAGACTTTACATTGATCACAGATTCATTGACATTTTGACTGCTTTATGCAGGTCATTCACAAACTACAGCACCTTCCAAGAAATTCCTATTGATAAATGAGCAATTAGATATCCAGGACACTATCATTTCTAATAAAATGACAGTCAGTGTATCTTCACTCTTGTCCAAGTATAGTTATTGATTTATATTAGATAGAGAAAATCCAAATGACGAAAATCTGGTAAAGAGGTATTATAAGGGCCACTGTTTCCTCTCCACTCCACAGAAGTATCCAACTTATTTAAACCACTCAATATTTGATACAGTGCCCCCAGTGTATGGCACAATAAAAAAGAAGAAGAAACTAAACTAGAGGCAGACCAAGGACAAGGGTTTGAATCACTGGTAGTCTCATTTGATGAGTGAGTGACCTCATGCATTATGCAAAAATTAACTCTGGTCCCAACATGATGTCATGATCTGAGAGAGGAGCATGTAGTTAATTTAGAGACTCTAGACATCAAATATTCATCACACACACACACACACACATACAAATCCTGACACCATCTTACAGCATGTTAATTGGCTGTTTTGATTGCAGAGGTCTTGAGTTGGACAGATGACTCTGATTCCTAAATTCAACACACAACTGACTATATTAGTGAGAAGGTTTGCCATACAACGGTATTTGTTAAAAACAGCCTGTGACTTTACGGTTTCCTTTATATAATGACCAAGATATTGTGTTTGTTGTAAGCTACTGTAGCTACTTTTCTGTGAAGTGATAGCCAGGATGTCTGTCTTTTTATGCCACGTTCCTCTGTGGCTACAAACTGTTTTTCATTAAGTTTGGTTTGGCAGTCATCGTCAGTTGACCAGATGGCACAGCTGAGCAATAAACAACTGAACATCAATGACTCTACTATTATGTCTAACTATTATAGTTAATTATTGTGCCTTTTGTCATCAGGGCTATAACCTTTTTAGGACATAACCGGTAGCCAAATTTATGCAGAAAATCATGTACACAAATCCAAAATAAGAGCAGAACAAAAAATAAAAAGGGAAGAGACAACACAGTATGAAGTTTGGACAGCAAAAAATGAATGATGGGATAATATTATCTTCTGAAAGCTCTTATACATCCCACAGTCTCTAATAGTATCACACGTACTTTAGATTGGTTTTGGATTTCTGGATTTTATTAGGATCTGATTAGCTGATGCAGAACATCAGCTGTTCTTCCCAGGGTCCACACAAAACATAAAAACAGAAAGACACTTTCAGAAAAAACAACCACATGATATTAAATACAAAAAATACTATTAGTACTATTCTAATTCATGTACACTGAATATACGTACAAAAAGTGGTAACAAGTATAGAACTTTAAGGTCTTGTTTCACATCCTTTTAAAAGCTTGCGTTTTGTGTGCTTTAGCAATCTGCTAGCTGAAGGTGTGTTCCATCCAAACTAGCCTCAATACAATGCCGTGTGTTGTTCATGTCTCCCACATGTGTAGTGTTGTGGACATAATTTTGACACAATTGCCCCAAAAGAATATGTTGCAGCCACGGCTACCAGCTGAATTCATCTAACTTACAGCACGGATTCCAAAAGATTTTCTACCAACTAGTCATTTAGAAACCAAAGTATGTAAAAAAAAGAAAAAAGAAAAGAAAAAATACAGAAAAAAACAAAAATACAGAAATTTCTTTCAACCAGGAGAGATTGACATGCAGGTTTCTAATTTTAAACCTTAGTGTGCATTGGATGGCAAGATGACCTTCTTTTTTCTGAGCCAGCAGCAGTTTTCTTTGATCCTTCTTTGCAGCACCTAACCAAAACATTAAGCATTAGTCTGTACGTGATAAAATTAGAGTCTGCAGGCCTTGTTGGTGAGAAAAAAAACCCTGCCATGACTCCTGACAGCGACAAATATGGATTGTACTACAAGGCGAGGTAAGTGTCCTATCCAGGTAACTTCAGAAGTAACATGACGTTGAGTGTGACTTCCCAATTAATTTGTACTACGAAAGGTAAATAGGTTTTACATGAGGTCTTCCATGGCAAATGACACTGCATCTTTAATCTGCTCCAAGCAACGTTATCTTCACGGATAACTAAAAGTTACTCAAACAAACGTGGACTACACACTGCATCTGTACTCAGTGTTAATATGATCAATTAATACATACCACTTGATAAAATATTTTTAGATTTCATCCTGACTTGTTCCACTGTGGTTACAGATGAAATTAAGTTATTATTTACCCAATAGCATTACATTTATACAGCGAGCCCTGTAGCCTCTGTGATTTAGGGAGAATAATTTCTCAGATCTAGACTATCTTTATAGGCTAATGTTTTCACATATTTAGATTGACTATTTTATGTGTCTAAAGCCAGATGGGGGTTAATAATCTGAGAAAAAAAATCCTAGATGAAAGTGGTACATTTGAAAGAACAAAACTGAGAAGGTCCCTGAGATTAAACTCCCATTAAATCCTAATCACTCTGTAGTTTTCTACTGAATATGTCCAATTCACGGTAAAGACTAAGAAGTTCCACTGCATATGATAATATGGTGAATGTAGGCTGAAATCACAAGTATTTTCTCATTGCTAAATCCGATTAAGAAGTAGGCTATAATAGAATTTTTACTGCATGCATAATACATGGCAGAATTTTGTGATGTTGTGACCTTGCAAAATGAAGTGATGTGGTTCCTTGACAAAAAAAAAAACTACTATTTTCTCTCATAAATGTATTGGTATAATTTTAGAGAATATTCAAGATTTTACTTGTAGATTTGTGATTATTTTTCTCCTTAAATTTACCATTTTAACCTTGTAAATTCAGTGTTTTTTGTCAGATTATTACCCCACTCCCCACTCCAGTTCTCAAACCCTGAAGGCTACTTGGTTTCCTTTAATTGACAAAGTATAATGCCCAAATTCACCTCTTGATCATTCTCTATCATCTTTCTATAAAGCCCCATGGTGCCACAACCAAATTCAAACCATGTAAAAACCACAGAAACATGTTGTCATTATTCAGCTATATATATGTATATATAATTATAATTATATCATTATATCATTATATCTCTAAAGTGCTCATTCATACAGTAGCCTAACGTCCCTATCCATGAGTAAAATCTATATATTAATATCAGATTTGCTGGGAATACATTGAAGTAATAAGCTTGACACACTATATGAATAAAACACACTATCAATAAAGTTAAACAAATTTAATAATCTGGATAAAGCTACAAAGTTCTTAGAACTACAGCACAGAGAAAGGAACAAAGAAATATTAACACATATTTCCAGAAAAACTCTCATCAGCTGTTGGTTGTAAACACTAAAGACCCGAAAGACTCATGTAAGTGGTGAACGAATAGTTCATGTCTTCTCCACAGTGGCCGAGCTGTCCTGTGACAAATGAACGACTCTATGAATGACTCTATCAATGATTCTATGAACGACCTAGAGACCCAGAGTTGAGAGCCATGAACTAATCATTTTTGTTTCATGTGAGTCCAAGACTGTTAGTGAAAAAACTCTGTCCTGCACTGTCAAACACGTCCCTTTTATGTGAACATGCACAAACTCCAATTAAATTAACACCAACTCAACTAACATCTTATTCAGAGTTTGTCAACCCTGAATTTGCTTCATAACCCTGAGTTAAATCTGAGTAGGTTAAACTCCCTTCGTAGTACAGGCCACTGGCTTGGGACTGAGTGTGTTTTTGGTTACTTTTCCCCTTTTGGGTGAATGTGGCATTTGCGTTTTGTTTTTTTCTTTCTGTTTGAGTCTTCTCTCTCTCCTGCTCCCTCTCAATTTTTCAATTCAAATAAGCTTTCTTGGCCTCTCTCTCTCTCTCTCTCTCGCTCAGTTGGTGGCTGTGGGCATTACCTCTGACTCTCTTGGTTTGGTGCGTTTTCCTCACCTGCCTCAAACGCCCAGGCCTATTGCTGCATTCCAGGCAATTGGGAATTAGGAAACGTCTGAGCTCTAACTAGAAAAAGTACCATGAAACAAGAAAAAATGTGTACCTCAATGAACATCAGCGGAATGACATCCCACAATAGTGGCAGCTCCCTTAAAAGCACACACTGTAAATGGTAAACCAAAAACTAAAAGGCAACATTTCCTGCTTTGTTGGTGATATTTCCTGTTTTTAAGTAATAATACATAGCCTACTAAAACTTGTTCTGCATGTAAACTGATGTAGAAATATGTCATGTGAAGCGTACCAGCACAGTTACCAGTGTAAATTTAAAAGCTTCACTTTTTTGCCTAGGATCACTAACTCTTGTTGTCTCTGTCTTCAGATTCACTTATAACTGGTTTCCTCCCTGTGCCAGCTAGGTCACTCAGTTACAACTCCTACTGTATCATTAACAAACTCCAGCCCAGCTCCTCATCCTGCCAAGCCTACCAGTACACTCCGACCACACCACTCTGGAGTTCACGAAAACTCAGCCCTTTTGCCATCCCAAATTGTTTATAGGTTAAACTTAACTGCCTGTCTTCACTCAGCTTTTGGGTTCTAGCCACAAATCCTGACAATTTGGTCAAGTATGGTGTTAAAAAAGCAGAACACCTCTTTGTAACTGATATATTCTTTTCCATCTTCACAAGTCAATCTATATACCATGTATATGTCCATGACAGTTTACAATCTAAAACTGGAACACTGAAAGATTGTCCTCTGCTTGCTCAATAGTTACATTGGTCTTTGAGATGTTAAAAACTAGTTTAATGTTGTCACACGTTGTAGTTCTGTCTGCAACTCTTTGTTGAGGGTTGCAGTGATTTCGATAACTGTAGGTGCATACATGTATATTGTTATATCATCTGCATACATGGACACTGTTTTTTAAGCAAGTGGAAGATCATTAGTAAAAATAGAAAAAAATAAAGGACCAAGTGAGTTTCCTTGTGGAATTCCACATTCTTCATGTCTAGCATCTGAAAACAGTTTGTGTTCTATTGGATAGATAGCTTTCTATCCATTCTATGGCAAATGGAGCAGAACCACAAGGTTTTTAAATAATAATGACAACGAATAACAATGACAATATTAATAATAATCAAAGACAGTACTCAAAACAACTTTTTATCAGTTTCTTTCAACCAATAATCTGTCTTTTGTGTAAGCACTGTGCATGCTGAGTGACCTTCAGTATAGCTTTGCTGGCAATGACTTGTTAAATTGTTAATTAACAGAGAGGATTGTATCTGGTCAAATGTTTTTTTTCCTAAGGACAAGTTGATTGCTTGGCTGTTAGAGCCAGTAAAGGCTGCCCTATCATTCTTGGGTAGTGGAATGACTTTAGCTTATTTCCAGGTTTGGTGACTCTCAAGGGTCAAATTAAAGATATGCAATATGGTCCGCTACTAGCTTTCAATAGTAGTTGTCAATACCATGAGCTTTCTTGTTATTCGCAGCCAGGAATTATTTCCTCACTTCTTCTATACTCACTTTACACAAAAGTGCAATTCTTGTCATTATTTGGTCTCTCATACATAAATATACAATATCATTCACTAGATTTTTGACATTGAATTAATTGACAATGTTTTTTTTAATAATGAAAGGATTTGACTCAATGAAAGACGGAGCTGAGTTACTCTTTCCACCCATAAAATAATTTAAGGTACTCGAGAGCTTTTATCCATCATGCTTTATTTATCTTAGTTTCATAGTACATTTTTCTTTTTAGAAAGACTGCCTTAACAACACTGTAGCAAGCAAAGTTGAAGTTTTTTTCTCTTTTAAATAAATTACCATGACCTTCTCTCATGTGTCCCAACCCTTTATTTCAAAGTTGGTTTAGCTACTAAGCTGCCAACAGTTTAGTTGAAATTTCTCTTTGAAAACCTTTTCCTTTTTTTCTATTGAACGTATCGCTATTTCATGATGGATGAAGCATGGAGTCCCAGGCTTCATTTTTTAATACGCAAGAATGGCTTGACAGTCCACCCAACTAAGTTCATCAAAGAGTGCAACCTGTCTGCCAACTCAGTGAACATAAAAACTTGGGTCTTGTTTATTTGAGCCAACAGGGAAGCTGAGCTCTCTAAAGCTTTTGTTGGAAAAAAAATCTATACAGGACTCAGGGCTGCAGTGTCTCTTATCCACTTTGCCAATTCAGTGGTTTTAATTTCTGCATTAAAGTTAAAAGTGTCAATTAGAGTGTCCAGGGATGTCATTAGTGCTCTCTCAGTCTTTTCCACAGTTGCAGGGTAAATTGAATGAGTTGTAAGTGTGTGTCATGGCAGTCGATAAAGTTGTAAGCTGTGATTCAGACTGATCATGGCACAATAGGTTATAGCTCACATTAAAGGTGACAAGCAGGGCTCAGTTTGAGAAGGGGGTACGAGGGGAAAACTGTTGGGAGAGTCTACTGAAATGCAGTATTTTTCTCTAGCTGCTCGGTGATGTGCGGCAGTCCTTTGAGTTGCATTCGCATGGCACTGACTGCCCTATTCTTTGAAATTTAGACAAGTTGAGAAATGGGTATATATTTTTGAAACTTTATAAGTTTGTCCAACACTACAGCTGCCTATATGGTGACTACTGAGGTCTGCACCTGGTCAGCAGGCCTTAAAGAATAAGGGCTTCTAATATCTGACAATCATCAAATTTTTTATTTGCAGGAAAGGATCCATAAAGGATCCTGTTTGCCATGGTGGGGTTCAAACTCAGAAATGTCTTTCTGTGAGGTGATAGTGCTACCAACTGAACCACGAGGTTAGAGATTTCTAAAAAAAAAAAAAAAAAAGTCAGTATGAGCTCTTTGGCATTATCCTCAAAGTAACTTTACACAGTTTCTGAGTTCTAATACTGTCCATTCCTACCCAACTTTTCTTATAGCAATAAAACTCTATTAATTACAACACATTTAGTTAAGTTAAATAAAATTATTCTGTGTAATGTATAAATTGTTATTACCATACACTTTTTGTCCCTAAAGATTCTGTCAGTGAAAATCACAAACACACTGGGTGACAAGGTACATCTCTATGACAGTGAGAATGTGCTTGTCCTGTCGAGAACGTTGACACATCTCCTGTGACACAAGATACACCCACAGCTCGTCCCACAAGGAACCCCATGGACAAAAGTCTTCTCCATGTCCACAAAACATAAACAGGATAGGTAAACTACTATACTCCCTCCAGTCACCCTTTAAGGATAAACACTGACCAATGTTCCACAAACAGAACAGCATCCAAACACTCCTTCTGAATCCAAGGTTTGACAACTGGCCCGAGTCTCCTTTCCAGCACCTTGGCATAACCTTTCTCTGTCATAAAAATGGGAACAACACACCCAAGTCTGCCAGTCCACAGGCACTGTCATCCACCGTCACACAACATTGATGCCACTGCAAAACTACCTTAGTGAACTTGGCTAGGTCACTAAGTCCTGGACAAGTCTTTCATGCGCTGCCTCGTCCATCGGGTTCAAGAGTTCTTCAAAGTGTTCCTTCCACTGTCCTCCAATATCCTCAGTTGTTTTTGTCACAAATAGTAATCATAATAATAAAAAAATCTGTTGGTGAGGTGTGTGATGAGCTGTCAGTGTTTGGGTCTCATGTAAGACAGGTGATGCTTGGTTAGTGTAATAAATGGACTGTGACCTTATGGTACTGAACTGTATGTTAATCACCATAAACATTTAATTCATAGTACTTACACTCAGCGCTGGGCAACTGTCTGTTACCATAACTTTCACTGACAGCAATCACACACAGACACACACAAACTCACACTCATGAATTTCTCACAGACTTAGGCTTGGATGGCTCATTGACTTGCCATTAAAAGAAAGAGCCTTCATTAGTTTGGATGTCCCTCCTAAAAGGATACCAACTGTGCATATTTGTGTGTGTGTGTGTGTGTGTGTGTGTGTGTGTGTGTGTGTGTGTGTGTGTGTGTGTGTGTGTATCAGGGGGTTGCTGTCTGAGACATATGCATTCAGCCGGTCTCCTGCACAACTCGTACCCACGAAGGCATATTCATTAGCAGGAGGGGTGCCATTCCCCAGCACTTGGAAACTCAGTGGCGCATTTATGGCTGTGGCTGGATGTAGAAAATCAAAACATATTGGGAAAGATTCAGACAAATGAAATGGAAGAATGCAAGCGGAACATTAAAGAGCATTCCAAAACAGCAAGAGACAATCAGCTGAGGTCAGGGACAAACAAGATCTGAAATGAATTCAGGCAGAAAGCTCAAACATTTTCCACGCTGGAAGTTTTACAACAGGAAGGACGAATAATGGCAGAAATTATGTTTAGTGGCTTGGACATAATATAATCGTAAGTAGGCCTCTATGTCTAGGTGGAATTCTCTTTCACCGGTTTCTGGTCTCCGATTAAGAACTATGGTCAGCAGTCTTCAGTTTGTCATGTTTTGCCTTAAGTAGCTGAAATATATGTACACTAGTGTAACCCGGTTTCCATGATAAAAAACTAGAATACCATGAAATACTGCTAGAGCAACAGCAACTAATAAAAAAACTGTGAATAGTTAAAAATATTGTCATGTAATAACTCTACTTAACAAAGTCACCACTTCGCTGTCTTCATGTCCTATGAGAGTGGCATGATACTGATTACTGATAGCAGTTTTTGTTTAAATATAACATATTATTTATACTTATTTATATTTTTCTTACTCCCCGTTGGTTTAAATAGTTGAATCTTCCAACAGAACAGCATGGTTGAATTTCAGCACTATATATTACTGGTTGTTGTCAACTCAAGTAGTTTACCTGTCTCTGTTCCACTACACAGCCCTTCTGCCCCCAAAGCAGTCAGCCTGGGGAAACACTGCGCTGCCGTCATCCTCTTGCACTCTAAGATGCTATTTAAATATAATGTCATGGACTATTTTTTATGTCATGGACATAAAAAATAGTTGGGGTATTAGGGATTTTAGGGACAGTTGGGGTAATGCATATATAATAATTCAAAAAAATTAAACTTCCTGTAAAAAAAATCATGATCTCAATACTGGTCAAAATAATCGTAATTATGATTTTTGCCATAATCGAGAAGCTCTACTCATTGAGCGGCTGCTTTTTCGGAAGTACAGTCAGAAATACAGCAGAAGAGCATCAGTTAGATAAAATTACATTGGATGACATGGATGCATTGTTTCATGTGACTCGCTCATGCAGTGAATCCAGCGCGATAATGGCAGACTGTGCCACTATCACTGCTATATGGAGTGGTAATAACAGAATTTAAATACACTGAATGGCAATTAATTAATTAATTAGTTTTTACGCGACACCACGTTTAGTAAAAAGTTAGTGTTTTCCGCTGCCCGCCAACTAGGAAGATGCACTAATCGACGAGGAGACAAGCCTGCGCAGTGTTTCTAAAGACTTGTAAGTGCTGTTATGGCAGCGGTGTTGTAAATGGATTGCAAGTGCCCAAAGAGCTGTTTGTGTCCATATCTTTCTTTTTCTTGAGCTGAGAGGTGATCCAAATAATCATGGGGAGGGAAATTTAAAGGCTTTGATGTGTATCAACAAGGAGTCCAATGTGAGCTGGTTTGTTGTTCTGCCCTCCAGGTCACCTTGCACGGTCACGTGACTGAAAACTATGAATTGTGGGGAAAAAATGCTGACCTAATTTTTGGTTCAAGAATGCTGCATACTAAGCTCTGATTGGTTGAGTGTTTCTCCAACCTGCATAAACAACCATCGATGGCCACAGCGTCTGACTTACTTGAATCACTGAACAAATCAGAGATGTGGGTGAAATTTCTGAGGTCTGGAATGAGGCTACCTAAAAATTCATAAAAATATGTCTGCCATATGGGTTGTTAAGGTAATTAAACCACATTCAACAGATAAAATGCTGGGTTATCATTCAGGGACATAGAACAAAATTCTATACAAAAATTCCTCTCCCTGCATCATCAGCTTTTAATTCTAGTGTATCTGTGGTCCCTGCTCACATGAGGCTCTGCATTCTCAATCCCAATACACAGTATTGACATTACAGTGGGAGCTTTTTCTATCACTACCATCCATCCCATATAATATGAAAGTAATTCAACTCAATTTTATTTATATAGCGCCAAATCACAACAACATTATCTCACAGCGCTTTTCATAAAAGAGCAGGTCTAGACCTGTGACTCTGTGATGTTATTTATAGAAGCTCAACAATTCCCACCAAGAGCAAGCACTAGGCGACAGAGGCAAGGAAAAACTTCTTTTTAAGAGGCAGAAACCTCGAGCAGAACCATGGCTCAGGGTGGGCGGTCATCCGCCTCGACCGGTTGGGGGTGGGGGGGTGGGTCGGGGCACAGAGGTACAGACAGTAAAGTTAATGTTGCTATAGACTGAATGAAAAACGGTACTGATATTTATGGTAGTGTTAAAGATAATAATCGTAACAGTAATGATAATAATAACAGTAATAATAGCAATAGGACTAGTAACGACAATTGTAGCAGATGGTGTAAGTACAGTATGTATGGGTACTGTATGTATTTCTGATGCTCATTAATTCATTACATTGAGGAATTTTTTACTTTCCACCTTCATATAAACCCGTAGAATGTACTTTGGTCAAAATGTGCAGCATTTCATTTGAAATATCCACACAGTGGACCAAAATGAACAGCTGCACATTTAAACAGTGTTAAGAAAGAGATGCCAGTGGAAGAGGAATATGTCAATTGAATCACATGAATCACTACTAGTGCGTATGTCAGCCCTCACACCCCTCTTCAAAACCAAGCTTAGTATAATGGTTCTGAAGCTTAGGCTCAGTCAAGAGGACAATATTTTCAATGTGCCTGGGTGATGTTTATTCAGAAGCCCCGAATCATGGCTGTTAAACAATAATTGGATCGTGGCAGTTGCAGATGTTATAGCATGAGTCGTGAGCAGCAGCATGTGCCATTGATGTGGATGATGATCAGGTTACATTAAATATGACAGATGCACATAGTGATGGTAATGCTGTTAAACAGACAAATGTGCCATGTTTATGCCTTACTTAGTCAGTGTGTGTGTGTCAAGATGTGCTTTCAGGTTAACAAACTTTCACTGATTTGATTGTTGTGACACTGTCACACGAGCATTAAATGTATCATTGGCCAAATGGGAGAAGGTCCTCTCAGGCACTGATATCACATTGAAAGCAACTACATGGGCAATTCTTCCTGACTGCTATGCTGTTAGAATAGGTGGATGTAGTTAATTTAGTTCATAATTAGAAAGTAGTTATCAATAAGAGAGCTGGAAACAGAAATGACTAGAAATGATTAAGATAAGTGCCTAGCCACTTTTATGACATCCATACATTGAGGCAAAAATACATAGTGCTGTGCATTTTTTGGAAGAAAATATAATTCTAATCTCAGATTCACCATATTAACACATGACAAGATGCCATCAAGTCTCAGAGTGTACTTGTCCTGAACATATTGCACAATTAGTTCTGAGATAATTAACACAGCAGTTTGACACTCAGCCACTCGAACATGTAACTAATTAAAAATAAATAGACCGTAGTTACACTCATGTTCATATGTACACACTAACAAAAACAACAAGCATTCAAAATGCACACCCTCACCACTTCATGCACAAGAATAGGGGCATGGAGAAAAGATCAACAAACCTTGGAAGTTCTGAAAATGTAATAAAGCCTTGAACATAAAGGCTTAAACTTGAAAGTACAAAACAAAAGACCAGTTCACACAACGCACAGCATAACTCAAATGTGAAAATTAAAGTGCTGCACTCCTTTTACAATAGAGCATATTCCTGCTTTGTTGGACAGCAACCTTTCAACAAAGCATTTGTCCACAGCTGATCCTGAAACAGCCACAACTTGCCTTGTTAAGTAGAAGACCCTGGCTGTTTTATCATGACCTCATCCACTGACAGGGCCAACTACCAACAGCAAGACATCTTAGTATAGAACAAACTGACCAGGCGAATCCAGGAGGATCTCTTTTTGCTTTAACCTTAAATCCACTTTGATAATCAAAGGGAGATGTGGCTAAAGTAGAAGAGACAGGATAAATAAGGATTAAGGCTACAAAGACATGGATTGTGCACAAGTCAGTATTAGGGAAAAGCTCCTGAAAATTTTGCACATCAAGATTAAGTCCCACCATCTGGGCATTTAGCCAGCATTACAGGTGCAGCAATCTCTACACTTTAATAGTCAGGCCTGAGTGAAACCTGTGTCTCACAGATGGAGTTCCCCATTGTTGTGGTCTCTTAACTAAAAATATTTACATGTCTACATCTGTCTACCTTGTGAAGGGATACACAAATCTTAGTGAGCTGGACTGAATATTATAAGATTGCGTCACACTTTATAACAGTTAGACTGCAGTAAGTAACTTTACTGTAACTAGTGTTAGTGGCTGGCTCTTCCTCTGGGTTGTATATTATGTGGGTCACGTTAGTTACAGCGACTGAGAGGTGGAGAAGCTGTGTACGTATCAGTAAAAGGAAATAAATCTAAATTGAACGTTACGAAGCAAACAGCAGCGTGCAAGTGTCAGTCACTGGATTTCGTGGAAAATCCGACCCGGAGCCTTCGAATAAGAATAGAAATATTTGCCTTCAGAGTTAATAGCCAAACCCGGCAGGTGGATCATTTTAATGTCAGATTACAACCCCTTCACACACAGGCAATAAAAAAGGATTCATTTTAATAGAAACTACATATAACCCCTTTAAATATACAATCAGTATTGTTGAACCATATGAGTTACAAGTATATTAACATTTGCAACATTAGCAATTTGACTTAAGGTTGCACTGATCAATATTTTTACATGAATAATGGGTCAAATGACAATATATGTGACATTAGTTGCTCATAGTGACAAATTCACAAATGGTAAACTAAAAATGTAAATGGTAAACTAAAAGGCAAAGTATCACATTAAAATAATACATACTAGTATCAAATAGTAGAACTTGTTCTGCATGTACATTGGTAGAAACATTTTGTCAATGTTATTAGGTAGCTGGTTACAGTAAACCATCTGTATTCTTTTCTACCCAAAAGTTATTCAGGAAAATATTGTAAATGCCCAGAAATGTGAAAACTAGGCGTGGGCATAGATTATTTTTTTTAATCTAGATTAAAATGGCTCATTTGAATTCTGCCGAAGGCATTCAGAATATGTGTGCGAACGGGTTTCAAGCCAGGTTTCAAGCCATCAATGGTGATAAATTGATTTGAAGTATATATTTTATGAACGTTTAGAGTCTTTAATATTTTAATACACTTAGTAGGCTAGAAGGACCATTCCTTGACATTCAGTACATATATGTGGCGATAAAGCTGTTTGATCAATGAGCACAGCAAAGTGTCTGAGAAGGACCTAAAGAGGTGGATGCATAATTCGGCAGATCAGATTTTGTAGGCTCCCTGCCGAGATTTGCATCCACCTCTTTTCTCAGCATAGATGACCGTTAGCACCCGCGAGATGCATGCAATTCTCGGCAGGCAGGCAGAATTCGGCACAATTCTGGAAGGACGTGTTGCTACAGTTAGTGTGAGGAAATACCGCACAATGCGTTTTATAATCAACCGGCGTATCAATAACTAACCTGGCTAGTTGTAAACAAACAGCTGGCCGAGCGAGGTTGTAACCGGAACGCCGTCAACTCAGGTGTGACGTCATTCCCAGCTCCGCCCTCTGAGGTAAATGGAACGCAGCAACAGCTGCATCCATGTTAGCACGTCACGTTTGATGTGGTAATTTCACAGTAGGCAAACACACAGGTTCGAAGACTCGTTCTTGCCCCTACAGTGCAATTCGGCGCTAAAATATCAAGGTGAAAGTCATCATAGCTTGCGTTAGTATAGACCCAGCTCCCAACCCAACTTTGAGAATAGATTAACGGCGATATTTTTTTTGTCGCCCGATAAGAGTCTCACGTTAACGCAGCCGTTAACGCCGATAACGGCCCACCACTAGTGAAAACATTTTGAAATATAATCTACAACATTTGCTGACTTTTGAGGATTACCAATGGATGTAGCTAGAAGGATACACAGTTAACGGTACCATATATTTATCACTTGTTTTTAATAAAATGGCCACCCTTTTAATTAACACCAAGTTCACTGCTGAGGGCATGAACTTGACAAAGAAACATAAGTTTGTCAGCTGTGTTTATTGTTTACATTTGGCGTCACATACCTCCATGCACCTGAAACGCGTTGAAGTCGGATATTTCAACTTGGAAATTTCCCAGTTCGGTGCTGGAACACCACAGTGGAACGTGGCATTATGGCGCGTTCGAGACTGGTCGTAACTGGGATATTTCCCAGTTGAAACTTCCGACTTCCGACATCAAAGCGTTCCAGGTGCATGGTGGTGCATGACGCCGAAAGTGAACGAAAATCATGGGTGACCATGACAAAGTGAACACACAGTTGCACCCTCAGCAGTGCTTTAGGTGTTAATTAAAAGGATGGCAGTTTAACTGCAACAACTGAAATAAATAGCCCATATGTTACTAGTTATGTGTACCCCAAGTTGGTAGCCCTGAAGTAAGTCAATGTTGTCCGTTACACTTCCTAATGTTTTGGCATTTTTAACAATAACTTTTATGCAGAAAAGATGACTTTATGAGATTCTTTACTGTAGCCAGCTACCGTATGTGTAAAACATATTTCTACATCAATATACATGCAGAACAAGTTTTACTGCATGATCGTGATTTATTATTTTAATTCAAATACATGCAAATATACGCTTTGTTGCCTTTAGTTTATGGTTTACCATTTACAAAGTGTGCTTCCATGGGCGCTGACATTGTTTTCTGACGCCATTCAGCTGCTACACGTGAAGTCGGGTACAAATTTTTTCTCCGAAGTTCACAAGTAGGAAACCGACTTCAAGTGGCGTTCCGTGGTACTTTTCCTAGTTGGAGGTCGGAAATTTCCCAGTTCCGAGTTGCCGGGAACGCAGCATTAGCACCAAACTCTGCAGTTGCCCCGCAGCTTTTTAGCATCAGCTTATTGTTTTGGTCCTAGTGCACAACTTTAATGTTTTTGGTTCAGTTTCCTTTTCCAGTCACAGCAGGTGCTCTGATAAACCCACTGTAGGCTAACAGCCCATCACCAAATAGCCTACAAATAATGCTGGTGGACATAGTAGAGCATTAAGAATTTACTTCAGGAGTCTGTGGAGAGCTAAAGGGAGAGTGAACATAACACATTTTGTCTGGTCATTTTTAATATTTTATTTTTCAACTCGCACTGACCATACTCCCCATTTGTACATTCTGTAGGATTGCTGCTCTCTTTACAGGTTACTTTTCACAGTAAAATTTTTCCTGCCATTTTGCTTGTATGTTTAAATGAATAGTGTGTAGCTGTCAGCCATGTTGCAAGATTTTTTCTGTTCTGCATAATGCAATGTTATTCAGTGCATGTGACAAATAACATGACTTTGACATTAGAAACTTGACTCTAAATGAATGCTACTGTTGCTTCATGTTTGAATAGACAACTGTTTGGTCAGCACATTTGCCATATCAACTTTATTAGGTATGTTAATACTGTTTGGTCCTGTGTTTTACAAATATCACTGAAGAGCTCTCTATTAATTTGGGAGCGATAACAAATTCCTTTCCTGTGTTTTGAGCTTTGGTGGTGCAGCTCTTGTTTAGTTTGCATTTGGATCACAAACTGCACCTTTAGCAGCAACTGACTCCAACTGTTACTCGTGTAGAAAGTCTCTGGTGCTTTTGTGATGTTCAAATGGTTTGTGGCAACACAATCTCTATTTGTACAAATCAATCTATTGATGTTGTTCCATCAGCTTTTATTTAATTGTTATTGAATCAGCTTGATTACTTACTTCTCCATTATTTCCAATCCTTTCATTCTTTTTTCCCTATTTGCAAGGTCAAATTAGTCAGATTCATTGTTATTGACAGTTCTTTAAGTACTTGGTTTACTTTCCTCTTCATTTGATGGTTAATTCCTCTCTTGTTGCTAATTTCCTACTTCCTCTGACATCTTTAGTGTTAAAAATATGGAACGGGCTGAAGTGACTGGTGCAAGAAAGATTTAAACTGAACTCGCACTTAACTCTTATTACCTAATGACTGATGTAGAAATTAACCCTCCATGTCTATAATTAATGCAGTTCACTTGCAAGATAAAAGAGGGCTGTGTTCCTGGATATATGACTGAAATGTAGCGTAATATAGTAGGGTCCACAAGAAATCTGGTTTGAGCCTGTTCAAAGAATAAATGTTCCTTATCACATGCTGCCATGCATGTCATCCATCTCATTATCGTTTACATTTTCCCTGGATTTGAGTTTGCTCTTTCTCCAAATGCTGAGTAGGTGGATGAGCTTCATGAATTTCCTTTAAAAATGGTATCAGAGCTCTTCTTAATTATTTCCACTGCAGCCTCCATAATGCTCAACCGCAGGAGGAGGGGGAAAAAAAGGAAAATGAGCCCAGGGACAAATGTTGTTAGATGACCTGTATGTTTAGTGAAATGGGTCATTTGTGGTGGTTTAATTTTTTATTTCACAGATTACAAACATTGGAAACATTGGTGGTATCAATTCTCATTTAAGTCTGCAAAAAAACTGCTTCCCAAATTTCTATAAGTTGACTTATGAAGCACTAACAAATCATATGATACCCCCATGTTTCATTTAGTTATCTGACTTAAAAAGGGATGATCCTATCTCATTTACCTTGAGAGAGTTCAAGCTAAGCAAACTGTGTGAGAGAGACGCTGTAAGTTAAAGTGTCTAACTGTGTTTCATTAGTATTACATAACAGCATACGTTGGGTGCAGGCCACTTGAAGAGGAGTGGGAAAGTGGGCGGGGGATTTAAATGGAACGCACTTTGCCCTTGTAATGTTTTTTACAAATCATCAGATATACCTGCAGACTCATTTTACTGAGACAAAGGCATCTTCTGTGGATGATTACAATATGCATGCACTTCATAATTAGATGCATCACTTTCTGATTTAGATATTTTGGTTTGTGATCTGTATCATGATTATCATAACTGCTAACAGGTTAATGATCCCTTGCAAAACAGCAATTCTTCCAGGCGTTTACAGAGAATGTTGGGACAACAATTCAAGACATTAACTGCAATTATAGTTATATGCCATTTTTCAGTAAAATGTAAAGCTATAAATGAGATTTTTTTTATAAGAAACTATCTGCTAATTAGCAATTGTGTGTACATTACTGCTACCTAACCATGGATGTATTTTTTCCTGTACCAAATGGATAACTGCAATGCAGTGAAATACACCCCGAGTGACCATCATTGTTGACTCGCTCCCCCAGCTGTCCGAGGGTCGATATCACCAAATTCACTTCAGTTTTCCGACAAGTGGAACGACATATATGATGATGGCGGAGATTCCCTCGAGGGCAACTTCCGAAGGACATGTTGAATGACTCATGAAACGCAGCCAATGACTGCACGGTTGCATATTACAAGCTGTGTAATTGGAAGCAATAGATCTTCCATGATATTGAGGGAAATGACAATAAAAAGTTAAAAAGGTGCTAGCCATGCGCAGTTTATGCTAACAACCCTGCCAACATTATTTTCTGTTCTGTCTGCTTATTAGCACAGCATTGCCAGTTTGGCCAGTGACTCTGAAGCCTGCAGAGCACATTGTTTCGAACACAAAGTTCACAGTATTTAGTAATGCATTAATCTTTACTGATGTGTTTCTGTGTGTGCATACAGTAGGTATAAGGACAGTTTGACCTTTGTAATTGTGGTGGGGAATAGATGGATGAATTATAGATAGAGAGCAAATTGAAGATGTGCTACCAATCCTGTCTTCAGAAATGATCTATTCCCCAACACCTCACACACAGGACAACTCATTCAGTGTTCACATGAAGAGGATGTCATCTCCTGCTATTTCACTTCTATGTAGCTTTCTTTCTCTTGTCCTCCTTATCCACACTCATTCCCAGTATATCACCCTAAATCATTTGATTTCATTTTGTGTCGTATTATTTTATCATACCCTACGAGATACCACCATGTCTCTTCTTGCTCGATTTCCTAAACAAGTTGTGAAATTAATCTCCTTGTAAATTTATATCAGGAAGTCTGGCTGGCAACACTCTACAGACAAGGTAGATATTGTGGGCACTTGCAGTAAAAATGTGTGCGTGTGCTTCACAAATTTACATGACATTCTATGAATTTGTCTGCTGCTGTCCATGCTGGATGACTTAACTATGAAAAACTATTAATCTACAACATGCACTCTGAATGAACTTGTCTCTCTCTCTGAGCTCCTTCCTCAGCATTTCCCCTTTCAAATGGCCAAATGAGACAATTGCAGTGACAAGAATAGCCAAAAACTGTCAGGACAGAAGTGGCACCAGAGAGAATATGTTCACATATGAGCACACACAAAAAAACAACTTTCATCTCATTTTTAGATAAAAATTACAATAATGCTGGACGCCTAAACAGATGACATCATATATCATCGTCTTGGTTACACAGTTGCCCCGTTTCCATGGAGTCTCAGGGGGAACCGGTTTCAAAAGCAGATTTGATTGGTCGTTGGTGCTGCTTCCCTCTGTGCTGCTAATTAGCAGTTTCATGGCTTCCCTCAGGTCTGTAGTGATGTTGGTGGGACAACAGGCATACTGAAATACACACACACACACACACAGAAACAAAACATGCACGCAAAAGCACATACACAGAAATATGTTTCTCTCTCACACACACACACACACACACACACACACACACACACACACACACACACACAGAAACACACAGTCCTTTCCAGTGTGGTGCTGGTGTGTGTGATGTAGCTAGCAGGACAATTGTACTTGCCTTTATCATGCGAGTTCAACTCGAACACAGCTGTCTCCCTCTTCCTCTCTGTAGTTTATGTGGTGTTTTTCTCCCTTTTGTGATCATAACTTCTCCCCCCCCCCTCCTTCCTCTGCCTTACTTGGGGATGTAATCAGGGAAACAACAAAAAAACAGAGGGGGAAAAATGCAGGAAGACAGCCAACTCCCATTGCAAATGAAAGTAAAATGAACGTTGCAAAATAGTACAATCCTGGAAAAATAACATTCACTCTCCCTACCACAGCTTTACCCTGCTGTTTCTCTCTTTGATAGCTGCATTCTGCTCTCTGCAACTCCCTGTTTACCTTCGTCTTTCCATCACTCTCCTCTTCGCTGCCTCGTAAATTTTATCCATGTGAGGACTGAAAATATTAACCCTGGAGGTTCTTTTTCTCTCACCTCTCATGCTACCGTGAGCTAAATTAAACATGGCCAATGTTTCCAGGGACGCATTTACAGTCCTCTGGTGGTGGAAAGCTCTGCAGTGTGTGTAGGTAACATTAATAAGCATTGGGAAATATCTGCATGACGCAGCCATGTGTGACTATTACTGAGGCAAAGGGTTATAACCATGCATGTACTTGCTCTTAAACTTTGTAGGCAATGCAAAGTATAAATATGAAGAAAAAAATGCAAAGTTCTGTCATTTCCAATTTCTTTAAAGGGACAATTTATACAGGGAAATATGCTTATTCTCTTTCTTGTTGAAAGTTAGATGAGAACATCCTATTAGCTCAGTTTAACAAAGATGAGAAATGGGGAACTTCAAATGAGTACAGACATGAGAGTCATATTGATCTTGCCATCTAAAGCGTTTTTTCCATTACCAGTACCAGCTCAACTCGCCTCGCCTCGACTCGACTGGACTCTACTTGACTCGGTTTGGCCGTGCTCCATTTTCCATTGCAGATAATACCCAGAGACAGTACCCCTCAATGTAGCTGGTCGTCATAGCAACGCCACACACAACTACCACGACGTAATGTTCAATGCGACACACACCAGCAACCAACAAACAGCTGTCTCTTGATTCAAGTTAAAACCTAAAACGTTTCAACATTACTTTGAATATAAGGTGAGATAAGCGGTATGAAAACTTCACAGCTGTGTTTTCTTCTGCCGTTGTTGCTGCAGCAGTCTCTGTGACTCTGGGACCAGAGGGCTCTGTGAGCGGACGGCTGGCCGGCCTTGCGACCTCCCCCGCCACCACTTGCAGAGCTCCTAAACTCCGAAAAGCACATTTTGTTCTGCCATCACTTTTCGTAAGACTGTAAATATTTGCTGTCATATTTATATCTACACAGTTGATTGCTCACCTCAAACCTTCTCAGAAGTGGATTTAGTGCTGAAATAATGTATGAAAATTGTAAAATACAAAATTTTCTGTCGCTGGCCTCTGTCTGGCGTGCATGTGAATAGTGACAATTGTCTCTGACTAATCAGCAGTCTGGCATGTTTTCACATCGTATTTTAGTATTGCCTCAGCTCGCTTGGAACCTTGACGGAGGTGATACGAAAAAAGGTACCATGTAGCAGGTACAGGTAGGACCACAACTTTTCCGCAATGGAAAACCAAAAAAAGGCAAGTAGAGTCGAGGCTTAACTGTTAGCAAGACAGCAACACTTTATACATATCTACCTACAACTGTACATATAATTTGATAAAATAAGTCTGTGAATACTAATTAAAACCTAATTCCACTGTTAAATGCTCAGTATTAACAGATGGTCACATCCTAAGACCTTCCTCTGAAAACTAATAACTTCATTAACATCTATTAGTGTCAGTTTGATGCAGCGGTGGATCTCATTTCAAAATGAAACCCTTCTCTGACATGACATTAAAGGCAGAGCTCCATCTAACAAACAAGATCTCAGAAGCTTTTTTTCCCTCTGATGTACTCCCTTGCATCATGCCTTCCTTCAAATCAGTGTTTATAAGGATCATATAAAAATAAACTGCCATTCTCTGAGGGCATACATGACGAAACAGATCATTGTCAGGTATGATGGGATTCATATTCCGAATCAATAAGGGCTTATAAATCATGGCTCAACAGCTTCTAACACTTGAAACTCTGTATGCTGTGAGGGGTACGCTCAAGGAAGCAGGTTAGGTGAGGGCAGAGTGGTGTGTGAGAGGTGAAATTTAAAACGCAGATAAACGCATGGGAGTAAGAGAGCAAATTGGAGAACAGAGATAGAAAGAAAAAAGAGGGTGGAGAGCAGGACGCTTGTGTATAATTTTGAATGAACAACAGATAATGTTCACAGGTTGTACAAACATATGGATGGAGGCTAGACAAAGGGGTAAAAGAAAACAAGATCCAGAGAGGCGGACAGACAGACGGTAATACAGCAGGTTAGAGAGATAATAAAGACATGAAGAAAAGTGAGACTGCAAAAAGGATTGAGGCAAGAAGGGGGATGTTTATCCTTCCCATGATCATGTAGCCGTCTGTCTCTCATTTAGCCCAAGGTTCTGATTAAGTCATTTGTGTTTAAAGAGGAGGAAGCCTCTAATTCCCCTCCTTTCATCTAATTTAATTATGTGCTGACATTCTCCCTTTCTTCCTTAGAAGGATAAAAGCAGCTTAAGCTTTTATGTGGAGCTTTAATGACAGAGGCGAGGAAACTTTACTCGCTGATTGCTTAGCCTTAAGTGTGTTTAGCCTTAACGCCGCGCTGCACCAAACACAGTTGTAGACACACATACTGTAGTCCGCGCGGCTCGTATACACGTGTGAAACACAGAAAGTATTTTTAACTAGAATTCAGCCAGGGAGCTAAAAACACAAGTGGTCTGTTCACCATGAAGCTGTGTTACAGCCTTTAGGTGCATTCTCACTGTTGTGTTTTGAAGTTGTTGGCATGCTGGATCAGTGGTTAACATGGCTGCCTAACAGCAAATAGGCTGGGGCTCATCTGTGTGGAGCATGTTTTACTTGTGGTGCTTTGTTTTGTTTTTTTGAGGATTTCTTCTGGCAGTCTAAAAAATGGAGGTTAAGCAAATTAGAAAATTGAAAAAAATTACTGAGACAACTCCACTCCCATAGAAAAACATGACTGAATTTTATTTATTTATTTTACATCTAATGCCAACATTCTCATTTTTTTCCCAATATTTATGCACGCCAAGGACATGACGGAAGGTGTATGTATGGGAACTAAGCTATTATTAAAGACTAAGTTAACGCCTCGTGAAAGTCTTCATTTTGCTGACTTCCATGGGTTGAACTTCTCACCTTGCTGCAGGGATGTACACTGAACATCAGCATTAGGCAAAAATGGTGAGGTGCAGAATCGTCCAATATCGACATGATTCCTAGACATACTGTTCAATTTAATGGAAGTGATTTGACTCCCAGCACGCTCATGCCTTTGAAATAGAAATGTGGAAACGTACCGTATGCTGAAGAAGGCTTGACAACATGAAGGTAGTGTAACGTTTGCATTACCAGCCGACAGCTGCGCAAACAAATTTACACAGCAAACAGGAGCATAACAGAAAACAGTTCAATACAATATGATAAAACACAATAAATGACATAATATGAATCACATATGATACAAAGTAAAGGTCACTCTTACATAAGATGGCTCTTTTCAGTGGAGGTAAACCCTACAAATACCCCAGCCACTCAAATTTTCTGGCAATCATGCATAAAAAATATTGTGATCTTTCCAGTATGCACTCTGCCTGTCACCCATTACATACTGGGACAAGCCCCAACGGGAGGGGTAAAAACCCTTTTCCAGTCAGCTTGTTGTGGATTTGATAGTGTGAGAGAAGCTTTCTAAGCTTTTTATAGTGCTGCAAAGCAAAAAAAAAAAATTAAAAACAGAATAAATGTTGCGCAGCGTTTTTAAGAAGAATTGGGAATGAGGCAAATACTACATCAACAATAAATATTTCCAGTAGATCTTATATCTTACTGTGTACATATGTAGTGAGTTAACATGTAATAGTGTGTGGCACCTTTATTATCTGTCATGATTTCTGTTGAGTTTCCTGAGAGATCCAGTCCAGGAAAAGCAGGAAAGAAAAACATTGCCTAACTATCCCAAAAAATAAATAAATTCTGTAAGCATTTCTGGGAAAGATAATTAGGACAACTAACAGAATTGATATACAAACACTCACATAAACTAGCAAACGCTTGCATATTTACATACACACATGCACCCAGACACATTTATAGGGAGCTTCATTAATACTTTAGGCCTGTCCACACTTCACACAAATAATCATCCCGTCCCCATCAAAAAGTAAGTTTAGAGACATTCATCAAACTACTGTAGAGCATCGGCTTAACAGCCCTCAGCAAGAACTGTATTGTAAGAATCAGCTGTATAAAAAGCACTGCACGGGTGGGGCCAAGCCAAATCAGCAAAAATATCTTTAATTAGGACAAGGGGTATGGGTTAGTCTCAAAGACAAACAAACAAGTCATTAATCACCTCATTGGCAGTCTGGTACACACATATATTTAAGAGGCAGAATAGGTGTGTCTGTGTGTGTGTGGGGACAAAGAGGGAAAGTGAGAGCAACAGTCAGAAAGCGAAAAAGAGCAATGTGAGAGAAACCTTGATGAAGGATGATAGAAAGAGAACACATTTAAAGACACCACGTACAAGAGATGGATAATGAGACAGGACAGTAAAACGCAGAGTGTTAGAATGACAAAGTAGGGAAGAGAGGCAGTGAGAGGGAGGGTGGCTAATGAACTCAAGTATGTGCGTGTGTGTGTGTGTGTGTGTGTGTGTGTGTATATGTGTGTTGGGGAGGGTGGGGGGGGGTGGAAAACAGAGAAATGTAGAAATGTAATGGAAAGCGGCTTAATGGCATGAAAAGACATTAAAAAATGTGAAAGTGAATCCACTTTGGTATCATGCTGCTGCATCTGTTCATGTGTTATATAGGCCAACATTCATCATCATCATAAGGAAGTTAATGAACCCCACTGGCTTAGGAGCAGGATCCCTATCTGTGTAAAGGGAACATTATACTCAGTGTAGCACTCACTCACACATACCTCTGTTTCTGTCTAACTCACACTCAGGGTTGGGCATGTCACTTAAAAAAAACCTCATAAATTACTCATTGATGAAGTAATTACATTCCTTTCTCTATTACTTATTACATGACTTTCGTTACTCATCTGCTCAAATCTAATATTTAGTGTTTTACACATGTAAACAGAATGCATGACTTTATAGTTTTTAAAACAAGCAACCATTCAACACTTTGGAGCCATTAACTTATCATCAACAGCTAGGGCTGGGTATCGAGTTCAATACTTGTTGAAGCCCTTGACTCTGCGTGAAAATAAACTTTAAGAGCAGAAAGTCGCTCCGTCTTTGCTGCAACAAGACAGAGCCGGTGCATCATCGTCTCAGTGCCCTGCTGCCACCGAGCCTGCTTCAACACGCCCACCGTATGAGCGGCGTTGGGCAGCAGCGTCGCTACAAGTAGCACCGTTACTAGTTTAACTACATTTCTCAGTAGCCTGGAGGCAGCGTCGCTGTTTTCTGAATCAAATCAAAGCTCTTTTATTGACCGAGTAGCGCGGTAGCTTCCACACACGCTACATTTTTCCAAGTGTTTCTGAAGGATCAGTTAAGTGACACCACACACAGACCAGTATGTGCAGCCGGCGGAAGCGCTTCCTGATAGTGACATCACCGACCGATATTTGGGCTGATGTCTGCGACTTTGCTGCAGTGGATTAAAGAGTTTCCTTTCTGTTGCCTGGCCACCTCTTTTTCTAGTGAGGAGGAAACTTTGATCTGTAGAGGAAGAAACTTGTTTCCATGAGATGAGAGATTTCTCTCTCTTTCTCTCAGGCCTGTTGCCATGAATGTTTAGGTTGCAATGGTGCCAGAGCACAAATTCACATATAAACAATAAAAATGTTTAATTAATAAACAATGAAATGACCTTATAAAAACTAAAGAAAGAGGAATAAAAACAACAAAAACACAATATAGGCCGATGTTACATTGAAAATATGTCTGTTTTGACAAGCTGTAGCATTTTTCAAAAATTAAAATAAACTCTTAATGATAATAATGTAATAAGTAAGTTACTTTATACAAACAACAATGGTTCTCCGTTTGTTGAGAAAATATACCAATTTTATTGCTATAAAATTTCGATACCAATAAAATTGGTATTGAAAAAGTATTGTTCAGGAACCGGTATTGAAGTTGAGGTATCGATATCGAAAATCTTTGAACGATACCCAGCCCTATCAACAGCTAGCCTAATGTTTGCCTCAGTGACCACACACAGCACTACAAACGCAGTGGAGCTGTAGGGTTCACACACTGCGACTCTGAACAAAACCAGGTGATTACTGATAGTAGGATTACTAGTGGCTAACGTTAGCATGTCAGTTGAGAGGACACAACATGTGAATAATTGGGATGGGATTAACATAACAGGGGGAGGTGGGGATTCACTGTGCTCCTCTGTAATTGAACTCCTGTGTGTGTAATTACAGGACATGGTTTGTAACAGACATGGGCATTCTGTAGGAGAAAGCCAAAGCCTCCAGAGTTTAAGGCAAGGAGTGACAAGAGGCAAACATACTGCATGAGGGGAGTTAAAAATCATACTTTTCTCAGAGTCATTATTTAGTCAAATCTTAACAGAAAGACATGAAATATATATTGATACCATTCAGTGTGACTTACACTTCCAGAGGCTATCAAAAGAAGAAAAAGGTGACAATACAAAGATTTCAAGTGCTTGTTTGTCTCTTTGAATCCCTTGACACTTTTTTCCCCCACAGCCACTCCTCTCCTTTCCTCTGAGGCACTTGGAGACTTGATACTGACAGAAGTACAGTAGCACAGTAGCCTAGATCAAAGAACAAGGAAATTTTATCATTATACAGCACGAGGTTGTACAACTTCATGCTACATACTGAACACAACAGATAGGTAAATGAATATTAGAATAGAATAACTTAAAAAAACAATACAGGGCTATACAGTGGTATACACATATAAATAGCCTACATGTTTAAACCCCAGAAATAATTCAATGCATTTTCTCAATTTGCGAATGTAAACAGCATGCTGCTATAATGATGATAGCCTTTCCATCCACTTTGACTGCATTCGAGCATCAACCATCATCAATGTAAACACAGAGTCTGCCTCCTCTCATCTTGCAGAAGTCTTGCACTGTCAGCTTGGAACACGGTCCACCTGCCGAGTGCTTGATCTAATGATGGCTGATGTTGATGGCTGCTTGATGTTGAATTTCCAGTTGCTTGGAAAGCCAAGTCCCATTTTGTCTAGGCCGGACATTAACCAGGAGCCCTCCTAAGTCAAAGCTGGGCGAGCATGGATCCTATCCCGGCTCTCTTTCCTCTCCTGTCACAATCACAGCATCTGCCGTGGTGCCTGGATAGTCTCAAGGTCTGCTGCTCTTTAAGGTAATGTGTAACAGCCATAAAGCCAGAAATAAATAACAGATTAAAAAACAAAATGTAGTTGGAGTTTAAAGGAGTTACCAGTAGCAGCATCTGCATGCGAAACTGCATCCTTGGAGCAAATGTGATAAATCTGCTGCTTTTTTGGAGAATTAATGTGTGCCAAGACCAGGGTGGGAAACTGCCTTTTTTTCAAGATTTTTGGTTCTCCTCTTCCAAATCAAACAAGTGCTACTGCTTGGGGTTGTGAATTGAGTTAGTTGTAGTTGTTAGTTGCCCCTTTTGTTGTTACAGTCTTCCTGCACTTCTTGGTTTGTTGTCCATCTTTTGTAACCAAACCACTTCCTCATTACTGAAGTTGCCAGTAGCATTGCTGCTTTCCCTTTCAGCCATGTTGTCACAGTGTCTAAAGATATGACATCAACAAGTGGGAATATTGCCATTATCACAATACAATCACAATAACATTTTTTAAAAATTATATGGATACATCGTGAACTATATGATATGTAACACCCTGACTCAAAAGCAAAAGTATAAAGCGCTTGGCAACTTAGACAATCTGGAAAAGTACTAGTAGAAATAAACCAATATCTTATTGTAGCTAACAGTCTATTTAGTGAGCTGTTGCTCTCTTGATAGCTTTACTTTTTTTCTTTTCTTTTCTTTTCTTTTTTATTGGTTCCCAAATATGTCTATATGTTGGGGCATGTTTCCATCTGTCAAATTAGCAAAAACATTTCTGACTAACTCCAAAGTCACACAAAAGTCAAATGTCTCCTTAAACAAAAAACATTGCTCGAGACTGGATTTAAATTACAGGAGGACTAGCGAGTTTGCCGAAAAACAGGTGGTAAATGTGGCTGCAATAATTCTAATAATGGTGTTGGGGGAGAAAAATTACCCACGTACACAATCCAGATTGGATTAATCATGTGTTAATAAACAACAAAATATATACATAAAAGTTCCTGTACTGCAAAATCAAGCTTAATTTAGCACAACTACACTTCTCTAGCATGAATAAAACATGTTTTTTCCCCTCTTTGACCATCCACTAACAATCTGACAAACCTAAATTTCACCTTCTGTATTATGAAAATTGCAAAATGACGTCTTCAAAAGTGCATATATTTTACAACTGAACCAAAGACACCACACTGTACGTAGGAGAGGGACTAGAAGTCTAATGGGACCTGAACAAGGCATGCCTGCCAAGCAGCTCTAACAGGTGTTTCTCATTAAAGCCGGAAGAAACGAATCTAGTGCAGGGAGAGAGAGGGAGAGCAGAGTGTGAAGAGTGAAAAGGAGAAGAGAAGCAAACGATGAGCTGATATATTCCCGTGTTATTCATTAGTGTCTTACAGGCTGCTGATATTAATGATTCACTGTCCATAAGATTCCACATCCCCACTACAAACACACACACACACACACACACACACACACAATCTATATCTTTCTCTCCCTCCCACTTCTCTTGTCCACTCTCTGGGCTTCTGTGCCCCTTCAACTGAAAAACAGATTTGTCTTTTAATCCCTAACTGCCTCTGCTTTCTTTTCACCCCCTCTCTTTTTTCTTTTCTGCTGCTGCCTCTTTTTTTTGATCACTTAATGTTGTTCCTGCCATCTGTGTGTGAGTGTGTCTGCCTCTGGTTAGCCACAGCAGGTGTGGGTCAAAGAAACTGTAACCAACAGGTTAACGCAATCATATTGTCAGAGAGAGGCACACATGTGCAAGTGCCACATACACACACACACACACACACACACACACACATTCTTACTTCCTACCTGGCACATGGTACTTCTCTCCCAAGGACAGACATTTTACATCTAGCTTCACCTCTCCTAATTAACCAGCTGGACTGTTGCATCACCATGGGAACCGCTCTGATTAACCCTCAACACCTCAAGCTTGCCTTCCCTCTCCCAAACCCCTTCACCTCCCTCACCCTCCAGCCCCCTTCCCTCATGCACCACCAGCACTTCGTTGCACATGGATGCATCACCTCCATTAACCATTAAACTGGCCTGCACCAAAAGGCCACATGCAGAAAAAAGGAGGAGGAGGAGGAGGAGGGGGCGTGGGGGTGTCTCATTAAACACTTTGAGCCTCGACAGAATCAATTACAGTGATGTATCGATTTTTCAGTGGTTACCAGTGGCTTGCCCAGGGTACCAGGACCTGCCGCTGAACAGGAGGGAGAAGGGACAAATGGATTAAGGGAGAAAGGAATGGAGAGCTGAAAAGACAGCAATGGAGGAAGATGTAAGGAAAGGAGAAATTGTAGCGGGAAAGGAGAGATGGAATTAGGAAGGGGGTGCTGGTGTGAAGGAGCAAGCAGTGTGGACTAAAGGGGTGGAGTGAGGAGGAAATGGTTGAAGAAGGACTGATGGAAAAAGGGTAAGAAAAGGGCGAAGTGGAGAAATGAGACCGACAGACGGCGCGGGAGGAAAGTAGACCTCCGCATGAGGAAGGGAAAATATATTTCCTTATCAAACTAGAGAGCATTCTCCCACCTAGTGCCGCCCCATTTCTTTCATGTCCCCTGTTCACCTTTCTTTAATTTCTATCCTCCACCTCCTCAACCTCGCCATTCTTTGTATTTTCTCACTTCATCTCCCTCTCTCCGCCCCTCCATTATAACTTTCTCTGCCTGAACTTTCCATCCGGGGCACGCTGTGCTTCCATCTCCAGTGTATGGGGTCATTTAAGTATAGACGGGGCTATCACCTTGAAAGTAATACCCAGCCACAACTAAGTTAAAGCTGAGTGAGCTGCAACATGTGAGGATGCCGCAGGGACGTTGGTCAGGGAGATAATAATACTGAAACGGGGATTTGTGTTTATTAAAGTAAAAGACATACTGAAGTCTTTGGGTTGTAATGTGATAAACGTTGCAGGGAGCAGGACAGTTTTATCTATCTATTCATCTATAATATAGGATAACTGAGCTCATAACTCATGCTTGCAGTGTATTTTTATGAGCATATATGTGGCACAAACAAGATCCCATTATTATCTTTCATTATTTGCAAATGTCATCCCACACCTGTGTTACACTTTGCTGCTATGTCTATTCAGAGCGTGGGAATAATAGGGTAGACACATACGGCAGCCCTCACAAACTAAATAGCTACGAGGCGTTTTATGTTTCACAGATGACAGACAACACGTATTCTTCTCCTGTAATGAGGCAGCAGGGCTCCAAGAGACAACATGGGAGATGATTAGATGGAACATCCACGGCAAATATGCAACCGCAACCGCAGAAGAAGCCTTTCATTCATACGATAGTGTAGATAGCGTACTTGAAGAGGCGTACAGATAAAATAAAATAAAAAGACGCATGGTGTATGCTTCACTCCTCATGTGTTGTCAGGGTCAAGGGTAATCATGTTGTAGTTGAGCAGCAAACACAAGCATGCCACACTGAGCAGAAGTTCATTCTCTGCACCTACACATGAACATACACAGACATAATATTAGAACTGGGAGATAACCATGGATACAGTAACATTGTGGTGAGCGACTCAATTTCAAATCGGAATATCACATTTTCTTTATCTTAAAAAGTCAAAAACAGATCTAGGTGTTCCATCACCACATTAATACGTGGTTTGCTAACTAAAATTAAATTGCTGTTTTGGTCTACTACAGAATACATATCAGCTGTGTAAATCACACCTTCTTTGTTCTCCTTTGAGAAAAAAAATCAAAAGGGAGAATTTTTCTTTCATATTTTTCTCGTTTCATGAAGGCACCTGCTATTTCTGCATCAGGTGGTTCTCTGGCTATGTAGATGGAGAACTGGTTTCCATACAGCCAGTGAAATTGTGCATAAAGCAACACAGTCAGATTCTGTTATAGGCAGAGGCAGCACAGCCAGATGGTCACACTGAGCCAGACAGAAACTGCACAACACAAGATCTCCTCTGAATAATAACCTACAACAAGTCTCCTTCTTATCTAACTTACAAAAATGAATAAGGTATTCTTACTGTCCGGCACCTAAGCTTGTTGCAGGAGCAACCAAACAAGTATTCACCCGGGAAAGGTGCACTGCTAACTCCAGTTTGAAAGCTAGTTAGGAAATAATCTGCTCAGCTGCAGCCCATTCAAACAGCATGTAAACATACGTGCAAATGTCAGTGAGGCCCTGCTACATGCTGGTGTGGTCCTTAAACTCTTCACAACCACTAACAACAGCCTGCTTTCCAGCTGCAGTAAATCAAAGGCAGACACCAACAAGCATCTCCAGCCGACTGAAGGAGCATTTTATACATTTCCCCAAAGGTCTTTTACCTTCCCTGTTTTTAATAATAAAGAACTATTAACAATACATTACAATACAATACAGGACATCACTATTATTTTTCACTGCAAAGGGGAAGACCGAATGTGAAATCAGTTGGACTTAACTAATTATATTATTTGTTTTATTATATATAGGTTGGTTATGTCCATATTTAAGTTTTTTGTTTGTTTGTTGTTAGACCGCTAGTACTGGAAGAAGTAAGGTAGTATAAAGACTGACAAGGTCCGTCAGGTACTGTACTCATTTTAATTGAAAATATAATCTTTTACTCAACTTACCCAAGTGGTTTTGTTACCTAAACCTGACCAAACTACAACCATTTCACAACTTTTACCAAGTGTTAAAAGTCATCTGACGTAGGCCATGTGACCTACGTAATGTACTCACAGTCCGTTACGCCTATCGCTCGAATGGTCATATATGTCGATGTACTTTCCAAAAGACGGTTGTATATGTTTTGGGGATAACTGACAATTTTATCATTTAGGTCTGCGGACTTGTTGATACACTCAAAGTCCTGTACTTGCATGTCCACCCAGACCATCTCTTTATGACTTGTGCAGTACAAGAACTTTCTGGACAAGAATGCTTCCTGGGCTGGAAACATGTTATCAGTAAGCATAATCAAAGCAAAAGTTTCTTCCAAAGCATATTTCACTAAACCATTTAGTATCAAATAAACATTTTATTTCAGTGACAGGGTTTCAAGGACAAGGACACAAGACTAGAAATTTGCACAGGAAACTAGAAACAGAATTCATAAAAAAGGCTGAGAAGTGAAGAACGAGTAGGGGAAACACCACATTACTAAATAATAAGGGCCGCCCTTTCTTTTTCCATTACATTTACATTTCAGTTTATTTGAGGAGTTAAACTGTCACACGTGGATGCTGAGCTGTCCTTTGTAGCTGACAGTAATGTGAGCTATAAACTTGTGACTTGTGAGACTCTGGAAACAAGGGAGTTCTTTCAGCGGCTTCTGGGTGAGGTAAACGTGCACATGCAGCCGGAGGCAGAGCAACTTGCTATCAAAGAAAATGCCAAAACCCACAAAATGCCAAATTAACTAATATGCTAAAAAGCAACTCTTGAGGAGACAGAGAGGGCGGAAAGGGAACAGCATTATTTTATTAGACTGGAATGTCCACTGTGTTATGTTTAAAAATGAAAAAGGCACAAGATTTCTATCAAAATTCACTGTAAGAGAAAGTTTCCTAAATTCACCCGACAACAAGAAGTTAGTTTCATAATGCAGCATATTTCTCTGTCTGCTTTTTGTCTGCTGAACTCCAGTTCCGGAGAAGGGTCATTTAATATAGCGTGGTTAAATGTCAACTCCTCCAGTTTCACTGTCTTTCTGACAGCATCAACAACATCACAGACAACTCCAAATCTAACAAAGGTCAGTGCGCTTTTTCCGTTCTCTTTCCCTGTTTGTATGCATGAGTGTGTGAATGTGAGAGTAAGCGGGAAAGGAGAGCTGAAGAGAGAGCGCAGATCTCAAGAGTTGTTTAAACCAAGCCTAGCGGTTCGATATCCATCAGATTTATGTCTCTGTTATTTTCCTCTCCTAAACAGTAAGTGATAAACTCAGTGAAGGACACAATAACAAAGATCTACCTTTTCACCTCTCTCTCTCCTTGGCTATCTCTTGGTCTCTCGGTCTTACTCTCTCTGTCCCTGCGCTATCAATCAGTCTTGTGATGATTGCTGTTGGATTACAGGGCTTTTGCTGTCCGCTTCTAGCGATTAACGTCAGGACAAATAAAATACCCTTATATCCCTCCACAGTGACTGAGGAGCGGGGCCATGTGCAGGCAAGCTCATATTCACACACATGCAGTGCACAAATTAACCTTAATCTTAAATTCAATCACAAAAGCAGGCATCTTTGACATCCACTCTACCTGTGTGTTTCTCAGTGTGTGTTTGGTTGTGTAATGCAGGCGTGATTTTCTCCTGTTTGTCCTTGTTCGATCCTCACATGCACAACGGCCAGAGATAAAGTAGGCTAGTGGATGGTGGGTTGTGAGCTCAGCTGAGGACGGTGGCAGCCATGATGAATTAGGACTGGCTGTGGGGTGTAATGCAAAACAGCAGAACTGAGGAAAAAATAAAACTCACGCACACACAGTACATGTACACATTCGCCACACAGACGACAAACCTGTTCCAGTGCCTGGTGTTTATCTTCCCCCAATCCTGCGCGCACACACACACACACACACACACACACACACACACACACACACACACAGATGGCAGCAGCAGCCATTGGCACAGTTCCTTATTCCCTCCCTTACAAACATAATGTATCACCCGCAGAAGCCTCTTCACTGTGTGTGTGAGTGGGGGGACAGACTGACCTGATCCACTGCCATCCTAACCTTATTTAGAAACAAACTGTTCACAACAGAGAAAAATGTTGTGAGTTCAACCCCTGTAGGTAACATTGGCACCAAAGCCAACGGTCCCTTAACACACAAACACACTGACAAACACACAATAAAAGGGATACTAGCAGATTCCTACTGAGAATTACACCTAACTCATCGTTTATCTTCCTGTCACCTACCCTCTTGTCTTCATTCCTTTACTGTCTCGTTGTTTGCATGTATCTCACAGCATTATGCAACAACACGAACACTTCATGGAAAACATGGACACGTACAAAAAGAGGGACAAATCAATACAGAATTTAATTAATATTCAGCAGTTTTTTTCCAAACCATTAGATTTTTATTTTCATCTAGTTGCACAACAAGAGTTGAACTGCAGATTTAGTCTTAAGGGCATCTGCACCATGCAAACACAATTTAAATTACATTCGTTGTGTGTTTTTGCTTGGGCTATTGTCTCATAAACATCTATTAATGTGTGCATGTCTTCTGATTTTACTTTATTTAACAAGCAGGTGTGTGGCGGGTTTATGTGCATGTGTGTGTGTGCGCACGCGAGTGAATATCTCAGGGTAGTAAGAGGACACTCTGCAGGTCCCTCTGTGCAGCCGCCTCCTCATCCTTTTGTTCCTCGCTGACTCTGCCCCTGCAAGACCAAATCCACCAATCAAAGGCAGAACATCCCACATACACAGCACTCAAATACCTGCCTATGATTAAAGGACAGATGTAGCCTTCTAAGGCTTTTGTAGTTTGTCTAGTTTCAGATGCAGACCTCGTGGATTTTGCTCCAGAAACGTGTGATTTATTCAGAGGGACACACCACCTGAAAGTGCAGTTTGTGTGTCATCTGCATTTGGCATCACCAGTCTTGTGGTTTGACAACACTTCATCACATCTACAAATCCAAACTTTGATTATTGCATGAACTTAACTGCACGAATACGGTCTGCATACTTTTTTATTGATACATTTCGGAGTAGCCTCTCCAAGGCCAAATTAACTTTGGGCTGAATGAAAACAGCAGGCATATGCCATCCACGCCGCCCACCTGATCTGGCACTGGTGTAAGATCAGTTGCTCAGCTGGCGTCAACTTTGCCTGCAGTGATCCTCAAACAGATCCAATGGCCTGGGTTTTATTATGAAACCTTCTCTTTTGTGTATCTTTTCATGTTGCCATGCTTTCAGTTATTTTTCAGATATTTCATGTATGACTCATACATTAAAGTCATAATAGTGTCAGATGTCCAAAGAGGTTTTGTAAGTCAGATTTAAAATGTTGCATTGTTAAAAGTCTTAATATCTCATTACTTCAATCAGTATTTCAAATCGGTATCTCGAATAAAGCATCACTACATTTTCTTTTGCTTTTCTTTTGTGAGTGTGTTTATAAAGTCCACAAAGGCCTTTTAAGGTCGACTTTACTTCCAAAGTTCCATAATTAAGCATCCCCACTCAATGTTTGTACCTACAGCTATTGTAAATAATCGAATTCATGCCAATAGTGAACCAGCTAACACTCCCCCATCAGGTTGCAAATTGTATGTGCGGGCCTCTTGCCCTGAGCATAACCACTAGCAAGATATTCAGATTTTACAGGAAGTCAGTCAAAGAAGTCATGAAGGACCAATTACAGTGCATGTTTTTTCATATTTTAAAATGTATTTAAAATAAAAGCACAGTTCAGCCTAGGTGAGTCCAATGCTAAATGTCAATATCTACATGCATTTAAATTACATTCAGAATATTACACTCAGGCAAGCAAACACAGACTGAGGTGTAAATATACCTCAGTCTCTCAGCTATTAATGGTGAATCTCAGATGTCTAACTTGAGCTTTTTAAAGTTTCATGTTAGCTTACAGTACAACACAAAATTCAGAATATGTCCATGTTTCAAATATTAATGTGATACTGCTGAGCATGTACGCACTGACTGAAGGTTAGATCAAAGACAGCCAATAGACTGAGGCAACACTAAAGCACAGCCAGAAAGCTGGAAGCAATTGAGTCAAAGGAATGATAGACAATGAATAGTTGTCTGGATATGAGCTAAAAGTAGGCTAGGTCATAGTAGACACACGCATCAATGGATGGACATACTGAACATAATATACTGTGGGAGAACATTCACTTGGGTGTTGTGTGGCTGTACTTGTACATGTACATTAACTTGTCCATGCCCTATTACTCAAATATTCCTGATTACACTGTTAGTCTACATGATGGTGGACAGCATCTACAATTGAAGTGAATCCTATTCAACATAGTCTAAAAGAACAGCTATCTTGTAAAATAACAATTGTGCCTCTGTGAGTACCTGGTGGCTGAGAGGAGGATTAAATTAAAGGGTCATGTGGGGATTATACTGTAAATCTATATTAAAGGTGCAGTTGAGATTAGAAAGGAAAAGTGAACAGAATTAAATGTACACACAAGTAAGACCGTTGTTTTTGGTTCCACCAGTGATGGCAAAACATTTGCTCTATGGTACAGACTACTGGACCCATTTCAAAAATAGCTTTGTATTTCTCTTTTTCGAGAAGTACAAAAAATATGTTAAATCTGGAGTGCGTTTAACTCAGTTGATAGAGTGCACGTCCCATGGACTGTAGTAAGGCTCAGTCCTTAATGCAGCAGCCCAGGTTCAAATCCAGCCTGCAGCCCTTTGCTGTATATCGCCCCCGATCTCTCTCCCTCTTCCCTTACTCTATCCACCGCTCTTTCAAATAAAGGAACAAAATGCCCAAAAAATATCTTTAAAAAAATGTTAAAGCTGTGACACAACTTGTTTCATTGTATTATCTCAAGAACCATATGTTTTGAATATTCTATGAACTTAAAATTGTCACATTAGTCGGGTTTCCATGAACCTTTTTTGTTGTTATTTAGCTTTTGTAACGTTTTAAAAGTTCACTTAAAATTTGCTTGACAATTAGAGGGAAACAAGGCTACTGATCAGAAACCACATGATGGAAGAAAATGTCACAGCAATGACGAATTTACAAAAGATGATACCTGTACATCTAAAAGTCAGATTAAGTACATCTGTGTACACGTGTGTGTGTGTGTGTGTGTGTGTGTGTGTGTGTGTGTGTATGCATGTTTCAAGGATGCTGTTTTGGGACCCCTCTGTGTAGTATGGGTTAATCCGGTTATTACACATCTCAATGTGATATTCACAGTGCTCTGCTCAGCACAAGGCCTCTAGCACAGATTATGCCCACGACACACACACACACACACACACACACACACTCTTACACAAAACATCAACAACGCACAGACACACACACCCACACATTCAGTTTCTGAAATACATGAAAAATACATTGACACTCTCTATGTCTCACACACATGCACACATTAAACAGGACATTAAGGCCTGATACCCACAACATGCTGTCAAAGCTAAAGTCGTTCTGCTGGCTAACGATCCATTACATACTCCACATATCCAACAGAGAGAGGCTTTGACGAAGCTCAAAAAAGGAGGGATTACCCCCCATCGTGATCACTGGAATGGTAGAGGAGTATAGGGCAGTGTAGGGTGCGAGGAAGCAATGGATTACATGCCGTTCATGGTGAAAAGACACAGACAAGAGTATGAAAAAAGGAAGTTACAAGGCTACACTCAGATTCTTACTGGGGAATTTTAACAGCTATCTAAGCTGCAACCACTAGTTTTAAGTTGCATAGGGCATGCCAATGTCCTAAATTGGTGCAATGTGCCACATACATGCCCAAAAAAATGCTGACAACCTGGGAACTAAATAGTTCGTATCGCTACGTATTACATGATCTTAGTAGTGATTGCAATTGAGAAATAGAGAAAAAATTCTCAAAAAAATATTTAGACCTTTTTAATACCAACTTCATGGCCATACTGGCAAAAGTAGGATATAATGGAAAATCAGTATGGATTGTAAGCCTTACATTTACCAAGTACTTGAATTTAATCAAACATTTTTGAATAAAACTTGCATTCATAATTAATACAGGATAGTTTTGTGGGATGTGTGTGTACTCTGATAACATAAAATGAAAAATATGTGTATTTGTCACATTAAAAGCAACTACGCCTCTCTATGGCCTCACGTAGCGCCTTTGGTCACAAAAGCTCCTATTTGAACTGAAGCTAATCAGTTTTTTGGTTTCTGTCAACTGACTGATTCATGGTAGCGCTCGCACACACTTCACGGTCAAGGGCGTACTGACCAACTGACTACTTTGCACAATGTAGTGGGACGGCTGATTTCATGTCAGCTCTGTTACAGTACCGTTAACTTCACCACTGAGACTGAGAAAAGAGCCCTTTGTAAAGGGCTCCACTGTAACAGGAAAAATTAATGCGTTTTAAGACCTCAACAAAAATAATTTGAGACCCCCCGAAAAACTTTTTTTTTTATAGAAAAGAGAAGCGTATCTGTAACAGTACTAATGATACTAACATGACTCATTGACCTAACCTGTTGCTCGATGTTTGATTATCTCTGCTATCAGCCTTATTTGTTGTGTTCTCTTTTTCCCATGTAATTTTCAAGCCAGCCTTAAACGCACCATCAGCAAATTAAAACCTACAGCAAATTCAAGGTAAATTTAAGACAATTAATTTACCCTTTTTTAAAGACATTTTAAGACTTTTTAAGGAGCCACGGGAACCTTGTTGTAACCGAAATTCAAGTCTTTGTAAGTCTTTCTATTCAAGTCTTTGTCTTTGAGTCACCAAGATACAAAATCGGTGCAGTCGAGGAAATGACCAACACTGCATTCTGCGCAGACACCAAAACAGAGCCCATGGACTTCAATTTACCCTTGAGGATGAGTTTATATAAATTGTGTGTGACCTAAGCAACCGCAATTATTATGTAGGAATGGATTTAGTTTGTGTGTGCATGTTACCCACCGTGTGAAACAATGATATCCTTGCTGATCTTGACTTCCACTGTATCCCGTATCTAATACTAAAGCCTGTTTTCCTGTTTTTGAGATAGATATTAAGGGAGGTTAATGCTTATGGCCTCACTTTATCACCATCGTAATTCATAAAACATTATTATGATTAATATCAATATACCTTTGTTTGGTGTTATTATCATAAAACAGACCTTACAGAGTAATAAGTTGATCATAGTTGGCCATATCATGATGGTGTGTTTGCATACATGACTCGTCAATGTACTGTCTGTGTCTGTGTCTGTGTCCGTACCATTGGCATTGAGTTGGATTTCCTGCTCCAGACTGTGGAGTGTGTGTGCAGTTGTGTCAGTGTCCAGGTCAGGGTCCTCACACCCTGTCTGGTCCACACTACAGATCTCCATGATCTCCTGGGCTGCCCGGGACAACGGGCGATACGCTGGACCCAATTCTGAGCCCAGCATTGGACGGGACAGGCAGCAGGAAACAGGCACCCTCCTTAGAGTTTGAGACCAAGTTGGTGTGGATTTGTCAGACAGATTAGACCCTGACCGAGAATCAGAAAGACAACAGACACATATGTTTAGAGATGGCAGAATAAATGTATCAATGCACAAAATAGATGGACGGATACGAGGATATACGGTAAAGGTGTCTTACAACAGCTACAGGGCGTGTGTGTGCAAGAAAAAGATAACAGGAGATAGAAGAAGACAGGAGAAAGTAAGATGAAGAAAGGGAGGGGTATATGCAGCTCGGGATTCAGGTAAAGAGAGTGAGAGACAGAGAAACGATCACAACAGTCAGTGGAATGAGTGGTGTCTCATCCCACTCCACTGCGAGCCACATCAAATTGAATCAGATTGAACATCCATCCCCACCTGCTCACTGTAAATTACATCGAGGCCCCCATTGAGAAGCTATGATGGTGTGTGTGTGTGTGTGTGTGCGCGTGCCACACTGATTCCTCATGCTGCGTGCTGTCTAACCAGCTCCAGTGTTAAGTCTTTCATTCTTTCAATCTTCCATTGTCTCCTTATCTTCCCTCCCTCCCTCTCTCCCTTCCTCAGTGCCTGGCTCTGTCTTTCAACTGGCACAGAACCTCCACTTAGTGCTTCACAACCACATGCACTGTCAAACTAAGCAGCATGGGAGGAGTGATGCATGCAGCACAGTGCTGCTAAAACATGTTCACTCACACATACACATACCTGGAGACTCAATTTACTTCAATTTCAAGGCAGAGAGGAAATAAATATAGATTTTGGTTACTGGTAAAGCTCGGTGCCAGATTTAAAATGTTGTAAAATGAGAGTGAGATTAAAATCTGATCACTCCTTATTGACTTCCTCAGATTTCAATCTGTCTTGTTTTGCATGCACTGTATTTACTATACAGTATGTATATGTAAGTTAAGATGTATAAAAATATAATTATAACATGAGGTATAACTGGCTTCGATGCAACATACAAATAGCTAAAATGAAGCCTGAAAATAACAAGATAAACCAAATGCTGTGAACATGAAAAGGAGTGCCCCACTCACAAAGATGCTCAAGAGCACAAAGCTATTTTTGAAACGTTCATTAATCGCACAGGGGAGCCAAAACACAGATGTTTCTGCGAGAAGACCTCCTCAGAGTGCTGTCAGCCAGCACACTGGACCGGCACACTGAGGCACACTGAGTGAGGGAAGTTGCAGAAAAACGTCTGTGCTTATATTCCTTTGTGGAGTTAAAAAAAAGTGAAAACATGTTGAGCACTCACGAGTCCTTCTGATGCTATAATTAAATGTAATGAAAAAGTTTTGAGCCCTTTAGTGGTCTTACAAGCGCAGACCTGCTTTGAAAGTATTCTACCTAAGTGTAAGTATTCAATTTAACTGTACCTTAAGTCAAGTGGGCACAACGTGGGCCTCTGTGCCTTAAACTATTTGCTTTAGAGGTAAAATGACCAATGATTACAAGGAGAAGAAGGACAAAACATAAAATGATAAAGAATTCTATAAATGCATAAAAATCTAAGGGCATGGCAGAAAAGAATAGGCAAGAAGAAGTTGTCAAGAAGACAAGCAGAGCTCAACAGCGGCGTCATGGTGTGAAAAGAAAAGAGTAGAGTAATGAAATGATCATATTTAAACACAGGTGTTCACCATAAAATGAGTGAAGAGGGAAAGAGGAAGGGAATCATGTGAATTGATTGGCAGTGGAGGATATTAGATATTTTACTGAGAAAAGGGATTATTGTTCCGTCTCTCAGGTGCCTATGTTTGCGTGTCAGCACAAACAGATTACCGCAGTGTTTCTGGGATCTGGGCAATGGACGTTATGACAGGACATATTCCTGGACAGACTCCCAATCCTGCATGTGGATGTGTACAGTGTTTGTGTTTGAGAGCGATACAGAATAATCTCCTCAAGAAACCTGCATACTCTGTGCCAAGAAAGTGTGGCTATATGCGGAAATGAGGTGCTTTAATTGTGTATAAAATGGAGTTCTGCGTGTATGAGAGTAAATAAGAGGTAGAGCTCAGTAGGCTTCATAGTGTTCACATAGACAAAGTACACACAAGCATGCATGTAAGCACGCACACACACATAGGCATACACTTACCAGATGTTCCTAGTTTAGTTGCTGATATTTCTACTCTCTTGGTGGGTGTGGTTGAGTGAATTTGAATTATAGTTGGCTGTGTGTGGTTGAAAACCAGGTGTTCTTCACTGAAGGCACTGAGGCTTCTGCTTGGCCCAAAACCCTCTGACCCAAAAGCAGTGAGAGAAAAAGTCATACATAAATGCCTAGAAACATAAAATGTATTACAAAAATGTGTACAGCAGAAAGTCAATTTGCAGAGTACTGTTTTATATTCCATAGACGTGTCTGTCGACCCTGTTAAAAAAACATCCCATCACTCTATCTACTTTCTCCTGCTTTAAATGCCATTTACATGCTTAAAAAATAAAAATAAAAAAAACATTTGGAATATCTGGATAAAATATAGATGAAATCCGAAGACACAGATCTTGCAATGTCATGCTGCTATCAGTTGGACATACAGTATAGCTAGCAAATGGAAATAGCAATGCATTTGTTTTGCTATCTAACTCCAACAGTGTGCGACTTTGTGTAGATCCAATGCATGGAATAACTTTTTGGCTATGACAGCGCATCAATGCTGCACAGAATACAAAGTTGCTGTGTGAATTATAGAATATGGTTATTCATTTTCATGGCTATTTATCAATTTAAAACGTAAAACTAGGTCTTGCTTAAAAACGGCTGAAACCATTAAATGATGCAAACTTATAGTGTGCACTGCTGTCCGTCACTCTCTGTCTACACACAGAAGCTTTAAGAAAATCACAACACCACCATTCAGTATGGGAGTAATGAAAAAAGAAACCATGGTTTCCAGTTTATAATTTCTTAGCCTAATACTAATAAATATATGAATGAATTCAAGTAAATTAAGTCAATAGCACTGCATTTGATACAATCATCCTTTTGTCCATTCAGCAGCAGCATCTGTAGCAAACCAATATTGCCTAACAAGCCTGTTCAGCCAATCCTGACAGCAGCAATGCAATCACTGCTGTTTCCTTCTGTCTCTCCAGTGATTAGCCAATCAATTAATACTATTGACTGGAGGAATCTAACTAGTCTAAATCAGCTGCAAAGTCAGATAGTCAGCTTCCAAACTCACAAAAAGAAAATGAGGAGGGTTGAAGAAAATACAAAAATGACATGCAAAGACACCACTGGAATTCTGTCAGTATGTCTTTCTGCCTGTCTTTTCATACATTTGTCTGCTGGTCTTTGATTTCCCTGCGGCTTGTCTGTCTACCTGTTTGTCTGCTTTTCAACAAATCTTCTTGCAAGTGTCTCCATACAGCTGCCTGTATCTCTCTCTCTCTCTCTCTCTCTCCATTGTCCTGCTTGTCTGTCTGTCTTATCTGTCTTTCTCGCTCTTTCTTCCTGTTTGACTGGATACACATGCGACAGAAACTGCACACTAACAACCTCATTTTCTGACTGAGCGGGTGACAGGGAGTAAGAGCAGAAAGGAGAGCGAGGTGGAAAGGTAGAGCAGCAGACATATAAAACCTGTTGGATCTCAGCCCTGCCTGGGAAGGAAAAAAAGAGGAGACAGATGGAGAGATAGAGGGACATAAATGAGTGCAGAGTGTTGTCAAGGTGATATTCCTCCTCTCTAACCTTTCTCTCTCATTAACTTTGGAGCTTTAACGATGGTGGCAGAGACAGCGCGGGGTTTGACGAGCGGCTGGCTGCATGGTGCGAGGAGGGTAGTGGTGCCCTTGCGGGTGTCTTACTGTCAACCTTGTTCATTTAACGCAGGCTTGACAATGAAACAGTTAAAAGATGGGCTTTAAGACTTGATGAAGAAAAGGTTGATGGGATCATTTTGGGCCGTAGCAGTGTACCTTAACAAACAAGGTATGAATTACAGTCCCTGACAAAAGTGTTGTCGCTTATCTATTTTGTAGAAACACTTGCTATTAACCTGACTTTTAATTAATCAATTGGTGTTAGAAATAGCTCATATGAAAAGCTAAAACCCTCCCAAATGATGTTTAATGCACTGAAATAAATTAGTTTCACTGAAAAAAGATTTATTATTTAAACAAGACAGAAAGGTCAAATTTTGGCAAGACAAAAGTTTTGTCGCCTATACAGAATACAAAAATATGTCAGCAAATTAAGTAGTGGTGCTGTGAGATCCAAATGTAATATCTTGTATGACTTCCATGAGCTTGAAGGACTGCATCCATGCGGTTTGGCAAGGATGCATACAATTTATTGATGAAGTCATCAGGAATAGCGAGAAAGCAGTCTTGCATGCCTTCCAGAGTTCATATAATTAATATTCTTTGGTTTCGTCTTCCATGCTTCCTCTTTCGTCCAACCCACATATGCTCAATGATGTTTATGTCTGGTGACTGGGCTGGCCAATCCTGGAACATCTTGATCTTCGCCTTGAGGAACTTTGATGTGGAGATGGAGCACAATCCTGCAGCAGAATTTGGCCTCTTTTATGGTGGGGAATAGAAGAGGAAAAAGAGGTAGCTAAAATTTCTTGGTATTTTAGACTATTGATGTTGCCTTCTACCCTGCAGATCTCTCGCACCCCCATTTTTCGCCACCAAACTTCACTGTTTTCTGGGTGAATCTCGGATCCATGCGGGCTCCAGTAGGTCTCCTGCAATATTTGCGGTGACTGTGGTGTAATTCAACCACTTCTTCCACTTTTCCAGCGTCCATCCTTTTAGCAGGCTGTGGGCCTTGGCAAATGCCACACGGTTTTTCAATTGTCTTTTGTTTAGTGCTTCTGGGCACTGATTCGACCATGGAAGCCATTTCGAGACAGACAAACTGTTCTGGTTGACACAGGGACTTCAGGTGACCAGGTCTCGTGGAGCTCTGCTGCAGTGGAAAATGAGCTGGCCTTGGATTTTCGAGCCAACAAATGGTCCTCTCAAGCAGTTGTCTTGCGGGGTCTGCCTGACCTGGGCTTGTCAAAAATATCTCCAGTTTCTTCAGATGTTTTTTTTATCCTCTGTACTTGACGCTGAGACACACTGAAGGTGTCTGCCACATGAGCAGTGGATCTGGTCTTCAGCCTCTTGATAATCAAAACTTTAGTCTCAGGGTGAATCTTAGGCATGTTTGCAGAGGTCTAGTTGCTGTTGATGTGAAGGTCTAGTGTACTGGGGTTGTTTTTATACACACCTGAGACCTAATTGATCCATTATTAGTCACAGGTGAAGCTCATATAACAAGGCGACAACACTTATGTCTTTGCAAAAATTGACTCAATGGGCTTTACCAAGCTGTGAATATTACACAGTTTCGTTTTGCACTGAAACATTATCACAAAAGCTGTTGGGATTAAAATGAGCCATTTCTTATAAAAGAATCGTGATTAGAAATATATTTCAGCAGCACTTCAGGTCAATTCGTACACAAGCGACAAGACTTTTGTCAGGTACTGTAGAAATCCTTCCTGAAATCAAAGCAGTAACCGCTTTTTGAAATGCATGTAATCCAACAGACTTGGACAAGACTACAAGGTGTAATGAGCACCGCAATAAATGTTTGTGTCTGATTCAATCTGAAAATTATTACTATCTCTGACGCAATTTGGAGGTGCAGGCTATACTTCTACAAGCCTTGCTGGACAGTCTCAGCACCTCACAGGCATTGCCAGCTAACAAGCCATCAGTGTTAAAAAACAAAAACAAATTCAACACTTCATGTTCATGTCAGACATTTTTAAACCAACTTGTTACAGCTGTATTTGTCTGGTGTAGTTCAAGGTGAATCAAGCAATAAAAGAGAAAAAGATCCAAAGCCATGGAATTAAGTGCTGTTGCTGTCTCTCGTAATAAAGGATATTGATAGACACAGTTTTGCACTGCAGTAGGCATAGTGTATAATGTAAACTACATTTTCAGCAGGGAAAGAAAGAAGACTGTGGTGGTATATATGTATGTAAGTCTGTGTGTGCCTGTGTTCGCCTACAGTTTAAGAAAATGGACGCACTAAATATAGGTAAAAAAGAAGGACACAGGCTTAGACACGTGCCGGCAAAGACATGCACACATACACACGCAAAATAAAAAGGAAGCTCAGGAAAGCTCCCCTTGGACCCACCAGTAGTAAATTATCAGTGTTGTCCCCCATCTCTCTCTTTCCACCAAGCAGCCAGTGCTCCTCTGGGTTTAAAACTCATTTTCATCTCTCTTGTAAACTCTAGGTTTTTACATATTTGTTCTACATCCTATTATGAGGCCTTTGTGATATGAATAACGCTTTGCAAATTGGAAAGTATCTCCAGGCAAAAGTTGGACACAGAGGTAATCTTCACAATCTAATCTCTTAAAGCACAAAAAAATAGCAACAACACTTTCTGGTGTAGTTTATAGGAGACATGAGCCAGTTTGAAGGAAAAAAATCTCAATAAAACAGAAGCAAAAAAATTCTGATGCACACACATGTACCTGTTGGCTCTGAATCATACAGTGAAGTCTGCCTTGTGTGCTGTGAGTCACAGTGTGTGTGTTCTGGTGTATCGGAGAGACCAGAATTCATGTCCAAACCCAGAGGGGGAAACCCATCCAGATCATAGGACTGCTCTGATCCAGCCCCAGCACTCGGCTTGTGCATCACCTAAGGGGATTTGGAAACAGACGCACGGACGCAGGAGCAGGAGGGATGGAAGGGAGAAGGAAGTAAGTGGTATAAAAGGGAATGAATGAGGCAGAAAAACAGTCACATGAGGATGAGATGAAGAGATCATACACAAAGGGAGATAGGGAGGAAGGGAGAAATGGAAAGAAAACAGATTATGGAGGGAGTTGAGGAGGAGATAAAAAAAGGGGAGTTATTGGAGGGTTAAAGAGAGGGACATGGAAATATAGTGAAGAGAGTACAGGGGAATAAGGAATTAATAGTTTGGTCTCATGGCTTGAGTTTCATTTCTATCCAAACAAAATCAGTTCAAAGGACAAACTGAAATTCAATATCAATTTAACTTCTATTAAGATGGGAAAGTGTGTTAAAATTTGTATTTTCCATTTTCTATTGTGCAAATTCATATTACTAAGCCAGTGTCTTTCACTGGAGATTATTCCCCTCTATCCCTGTTTCCTTTGTTTCCACTTGATGAATTGATTTTTAATTAACCCCTGGAGCTGGCAAGAGCATCTCACATTGGCATGGAGGGTTAGCTGTTCTTCCCGCACAAGTGTCCTCCTGCGACCAGAGTAAAATGAGGAGGCTCTGTTTAGTTAAGATTAGATCTGATGTATTCTGTATTAGCATGCTAACCATAGCATTGAAAGACATCATAGATGGGCCTGGGAGAAAAAAGGAAGGAAGGCATGTGGGAATAGTGCTGCTAAAACTGAAAAAGGAGCAAGGATGGAGAATGACGAGAGGAAGACAGGTCGAAAGAATAAAGAGAGGCATAACAATGAAATGACAAGAAAACAATGACTTGTCTTTGTGCGGACCAATGTCTCCTCATGTACAAAAAAGATGCCACAGTTACCTGAACTATAGTGTAAATGTACATCAAAAAGGGCAGAAGAAAATGGGAGAGGGAATACACAAAGACTGACTAAAGGAAAGAGAGGGGGACAAAGTATAAAAAGTAAATGGAGGACAAGAGAGGAGAAAAGATCGGGTCCAAACAGAGCGAGAGAGCTGGAAAAATTACTATCTAATCATTTTAGGAGCGGTTTCATTCAGGTCCAGAGGCCACACATAGCCACCGTACTCACAATCATGACCCTCATTTTGCTCCAGCTTTTTAATAAAGCACTCCTCTTTTTTCATTCCTCTGTCACAGTATAAAGGATTCATACCATTAAATGGCTGATAGGTCATTTAGGACCATTCAAGCTGTGTCTTCTTAATCAACTCTGTTTCTCTCGTCTTCCCTCAATGGTGTGCACCTTTAACATCTCTACCTTAGGTGTTTCTGTGCTATAGATGAATGATGCACAATAATTAGCGTGCTACAAATGTTATCTAATAGATCAGTACACTACAATACTACAATAAGAAACTCCAACTGTATGTTGCTGAAGTCTTCTCATTCTCTGGAGTAATTACGTCCAGTGTAATGATGTGGTTCTTCTACAACATGCCCATTGATTCATTTTATTACAGTGGAGATGTTTCAAAGACACACATAGCATTTTGGCATATAACATGGTTGAATGAACTTATTGTAAGTTGCTTTGAAAAAAACATCAGCTAAATAAATGTAACCATTTTTTTGTAATGAAAAAAATGTGTGTGCCTAAAAACTTTGTTGTTAGCGATGTGCACATACCCAAAAACAAGAGGTATGCTGGCTTCAATACAGTGGCTGTGAGTAACAAATGTCTTATCAAATGTAATGAGTTGGTGTTGTATTATTGGACACTTTGAACAAGGAATGATGATGTCATGCTTTTTAATTATTAATCATTTAATTTAACTGAGTGCTATTTTCTTTTGGCATTTTGAAAGTGATCAACAACGATTGCAAATTGACTAAATTATGGATTAAGTGTAGCGGGCTTAGTTTTTTATTTAGATAATTGTATTGATACCTGATTGTCAGCTTGGCAGTACTTATAAAAGATACTTAAAGATGTGCTCCTCGAATGCACAATAATCCTTTTGCTCCCCAGGTTCTAGTGCTATTACAGCCCAAGGATCTTCTTTCAAGAAACAAAAAGCATGTGGGAATATGAAAACATGTTACCATGGTCGGTTCTGACAGCTGTTCTTGCTCATCAATCTGAAAATCGTTTTCTCTCTCTGCATCTGCAGGAACAAAGGAATCTTCTTGATGAGGTATGGCAGGATTGCCTTGCTCTCCTTCACTGGATCTCCCTCTTGTTAAACGCCAATGAACCTGTGCTTCTTGGTCTGAAGAGTCTTCTTCGTGTGGACCCAGACCCAGGCTATCACTCGACATTTCATCTCCACTGTCTTCATGAAAAATAAAGACATATTTTTTAGAGGGTAAAAGTTTTACTTTTTTTCAACATACTGGACCATAATCCAAAGAAAAATACCATTCTATCTACAGTATATGGCTGTGACTTTCAAGGTATATAGTAAGAAGACATTGTCCGTCCTTGATTTATCGTGCTTTCAATCACTGAAGCAACAGTTTCATCTCTAACCTCAAAGGAAAATTTTCAAACGTGATGTAAGTGTCCTTGACATTGCCACACACACACCAAGCTCTAATAAGCTGATAAAGCAGGCATTCAGTGTCAGGCTGGTCAAAGAGCTGTAGGAAGTGAAGGATGAGAAGAATGCAAAGGATGAAGGAAAAGACATGATGGATGAATAGAGGACGTGAGATAGGAGTGTGAAGTGTGAAGTCAGGAAGTGGGACTGAGAAAAGTAAAAGCAAGAGAGGAAAAGTTTGGAAGGAATAAGCCATTCTGAACTGTCATCAAAGTTTACAGTTCTCAGTTCTCTGTTAAAGCCCAGATTTTAGGACACACATATAATTCTAAAGAAATAGTAAAAATATCCCAGATGGGTTTTTTTTGATAAAAAAAAAGTTGGCCTCAGGAAACCATACATCCATACACACAGCACACTTCTGCAAGCAAGCAAAAAAACTGAACTAATTTTAACATGTCTATCTAACGTACTGAGTGAATGAATACATTTGAGTGTATGTGTGTATACCCCTGTATGACAAATGTACCTGCATCAGTGAATCCTAATGTGTGTGTGTGTATTTTATGCTATGGTAATTCAGGGCCATTCTTTACAGTGTAATTACCTTCTTGTCTGTTGTTGCAATATGTCAGGTACTTACTTAAAACCCTAATCAATTTTAAAAAATTGAGAACACTTTTTATGGTTGGATCTAAATTGGCTTTGACTGGCCATTGGAATAAAAGGGAGCCATTACTTCTGAGATCCACAAGCATTTTATTCATAGAAAATGCCTTGAGAATAGTGTTCAGGCAAAATGTAGCATGACAAAGTGTTTCCTATCAGGAATCACTTTACTGCAAAGACCTGTGCTTCCCCATACAGACACACAAAATGTTTCTAACCCAAATCTTGGTCCCCTGAAAGTATTGCTTGGTCTCTGGAAATCTCACCAAGTAATACTGTGTTGAAATGCAAAATGTATCAAATCAATGTATGAGATATTACCACAGATATACTGTATGTACACAGAGCAGGAGGGCAGTGTAAAGTAAGGATGCTTAGGTGGATGTGCATACACAGTACATACAGTTTACTTGTTGTAAAGAAGCTAAATCTAACTCTAACCATATCCTCTAGTGGCTCAAAATTGCAAAAAACAAAACACTGACCTGACTTACTACTACTTACTTAGAATTTCATGCATGTCTCTTTACACCCACTCTTTATCACCCTGGTAAGAACCTAACTGATAAAAGTACACATAGACCACATTTAATTTGATTAGATGTCTGTAAAATCTGGCAACAAGAGTCAAAATATCAGTGGCACTTGCAGATGCACTTCACTGTGAAATTCAACTCATTTCAGTCTATTGTCATGCTGCTTGTTTGCAGTGTTGTAATGTAACGAAGTACAAATACTTCGTTAAGTAGAAATTTCATGTATCTGTACTTTACTTCACTATTTAAATTTATGTCAACTTTCACTTTTACTCCACTACATTTCCTAGATAAAATGTATACTTTTACTCCGATACATTTCCATTAAGCATCTTCGCTACTCGTTACTACAAAATAAAATCAGAAGAAATGTGTGTGACTGCAAAAAGGCAGGTTTGGCGAATCACTGCTCCTAGATTGCATTACGCACGTTCCGCACGCTCTATTTCAGAGTGATGCTTGTTTGAAGTGCCTCTTATGCCTACCGAAAGTCACTGAAATTTTTGCATTCAAAAACTCATCGTCCAACCTGGAGAAGCACATCGAGGTAACGTTAGGTTAAATTAAAAGTTATTCAGTAAAGCCACAATGTCAATTCAACATTAGTTATCATAAGCTCCGTATAAGCCGTATCAGATAACGATATCTGGCTAACGTGATGTCCAGGCTAACGTCTGCTAGCTAACGTTGCTAATTAGCTGACATGGCGCACATATTCAACTAATGTCAACTTTAACGTTACACCGCTGATTTAATTAAACAGAGAAATCTCAAAGACATGTCCATGATACTGAAATCCGCTTAACTGTTTATGGTATTAGCATAACTGCCAGGCCGAATATTTTCTCAGGTAGGCTAATGTTAGATTGAGAAATATTTTTTGAAAACTGCTAGGTTAATCAGTGTCAGGTTAGAAAGTGTTAATCCTGCTGAACTCGCCTTTCTCACAGAGTATGCCGCTGCCATGAGCCCAGTCGCCCAGGGTACCAACAGCTTGCAAGCAGAAGCAAATGCCATGATGGGGTGGCTACTTCCAACCATCAACCTGCTCACTGTCAAACTTGACAGAGTCAAGTTGCCACTGAAGTACTGCAAACCTCTGGTAGATGCTCTACATGTAACTTTTATTCTTGTATTTATTTCCTATTGTCTTAAGGACAATAGGAAATAAACGTCTTCAGTCCAAGAAGAGCAAGACTGAATTCTAGCAACTTTGAAAACCAGCTTCTTTTGAAGATGAACAGACACCTTTTCAGTTTCAACTAGTAGCTGCTGGACATAGGTAGCCTGTGTGTGTGGTGTGTGTGTGTGTCAGAGGTCCTGCCTCCACCGGCCTAACATTTCTGCAGTGGTTGAAGAAGAGACTGTGACCTGGGGAGTAAGCCCTACAAATGCTCATACCACATGTCCAAAATTTTATCCCTTCCACCAGGTCATTTTTTTGAAATAAATAAGTTTTATTTGTATATTTTTCATTTTTACCTGAAGTTCATACAAAAGTGAAATTTCTTTTTCCATTTTTTTCTTTGATGTCAGCTCTAAAAATAGGCTGTTTGTTCTTTGAACTTAAGAGAATTGTGCCTGAAAGTTGTTGAAAAAGAATGTGATTTTGATTTGATGAGTGAGATTAAGAAGAGATGGGAACCCTGATATTGCATTATGCTTTGCTGTAAGAAAGCCACAATAAAGTTTTCAATCGAAGTTCTGTTTGCTTAAAAAAACATTTTTTACTTTTACTTCAAATACTTAAGTACATTAAATATCAGAAAGTTACTTTTGATACTTAAGTAAAGTATATATCAGGTACTTTAAGACTTTACTTAAGTAATATTCTAAAAGGTAACTTCCACTTCTACCAAAGTCTTTTTCTAGTATGATACTTGTACTTTTACTCAAGTATTGCTTTGTAATACTTTATACAAGACAGCTTGTTTGCTTTTGGGTTGAAGTTTTGCCCATCTTTATTTCACCAGTGGCCTTCATCAGGGTAATCAATAAGTTTTATTAGAATTCAAGTGATTAAGCCCAGTTGAACAGGAGGCCTCGATAATAAAGTTGTTCTTAATAATACAACAAGTTGCTTGAGTTTTTTTTTTTACATTCAATAGGGTCTCCTTTTTCCTTGCTAGGGGGTAAAATTATACGAAATCCCCACTTTGACTATTTCAAGATCTATGACATGAGAATTGTTTATAAAATGCTGAGTGGAGGTGTAAATATTCTTTCCAAATCACATGATCTTAGATAGAGTTGATAATTATATGAGGTGTAAATTGGCAAATGCTTTTTGAATAATGAGTCTTTCATAGAAAACTGAATCTCAAGAGGGACCAGCTGAGTAACGAACTGTTATCATTGGCATACATATGAATGTAGGAGGACTGATTTCTGATTGCATGTGTTGTTATTTATGTAAACAGTGAGGAGCTTTGTATCTACTCTGGGTGACAGGGAGTAGGCGTGGCACCCGATGTTCCAGATTGTTTTCACCAACTTGGTGTTGATAGTTTATAGTCTTCGTCAGGAAGGAGTTTAAACAATATGAGTGAAGAGACATAAAAAGGCCAAAAAAAGAAAGAAGAGCAGAGATTGAGTGTGATCCTGGCATGTAGGACTGTACAGCCTACATAGAGTGTAGTAATACTAGGGGTAGGTAGAGCAGTTGATTTACTCCCTCGGGCAACACACAAATGACGTCATAGGTGACAGATGTAAGTTGCAAATGTCAAAGAAAAAATCCCTAAGAGAACGACTGGCAGCGACTGGATCTGAAGACTTGATAATAGGCTCTTTGCATATTACACTCTATGATCGTATCAGTCGCACACCACCTGACCCAGACTCAAATAGATCAGTCCAAATAGTAAACTTCCTAACCATTTCATTATTAAAAGTAAAAAAAGTAAACTTTGGTGCTCTTGTCACCATCTCAACACCATCAGCGCGCGCACACACACACACAGGCACACACACACACATACATGCAAAGAGAGGTCATTATTACAATTCACCTACCTATTGATAGCTCCTCTTCCTCCTCCGTTTCCCCAGCTGAAGGAGGATTTTGGATGACACTTAAGAGATGTGATGAGATATACTGCGTATCCTGATGTAATCCATGAGTTGATTCATGGTCACCAGCGATGGGGGTAGAGGACATAAAAAATGGAGCATCCTCATTAATTAGAACTGACCTATGTTTAGAATATGCATTTGAAGGGGACTTGATAAATAGAGATGAACTGGACAGGGTCTTTACAGGTGGACTTGGTTCCAGAGATTTTGGTGGTGGGTTTAAACTGGAAGACACTGATGACAGAGGATGCTGGAGTTGGTTATCCGATGGGAGATACTTCTGGTCACGGAAGGAATGTTGGGATTCATTTGAGGACTCCAGATTGCTTTGGGGTGAGTGAGAAAGCATCAGTGATGAGATTGGTTCTGGGAATAACTGGGAAGATTGTTCTGGTAACAGAGATGTGGTTGAGCCTTTTTGCAATGGGGTTGATTGGTAAACTTTGGGCAATAAGTTTGACTCAGTGGAACTTGATGGTGAGACTGTGAATGTAGACCTAAGAGGGACGGATATGGATGGAGAAGGGGAAGGATGCTCTTCTGGGATTAGCGATCTGGTGCTAGCTGAAGAAGAAATATTACGCAGAAACAAGACATGGGCGTGGGAGGATTTAGAGATCTCAGTTTGTAAATGTGATAATGAGGGAGAGGACAAACGTGGCGATCCACAGTCAAGTTTTGATTTATGGACAGCTGGGGAGCTATCAGGCTTTTGTGGTGTTGAGGTTGGTGTCTTGATTGATGTCTTTAAAGTCCTTGGAGCCTCAGCAGTGGGACATGCTGTTGGCTTAATTTTAGAGGACAAAGCTGTGGAGAAAATTACACAAATAACATATTAGTTGCTTGAGCAGGCATGTGGTCATATATTTTACCATTTAAAAAACACACTCAGGGGAGTCTTTCATTGGTATAGGGATTATCTGGTTTGTCCTTGATTAAGGTAACGCTGCAAGCCTTAAGTGCTCAATACTGATTTACCACTAACATGTCATTTTTTCATTATATTTTGGCCGATATTCAATACACATAATCAAAACACCTTTCACAACTGACCTGTTTGTGTAAAAGACCTGCATGTGTAAAAGACAACAATGTAACACCTGGGAAGTTCGGGACAAAACTGAGACAACATTGACTGGTTTATTTCATGCATCTAATTTAATGGGCACTTTACAGCCTTACATTTAATTGAGGGTTCTGCTTGTGAAGTCAGAGGCTTAGCTAGATGGAGCTTCTGAGCTGCTTTGGGCTGTGTTGGAGATCTAGAATGCCTGGATGGTTGTGTTAAACTGGGAGTGGAGCAGCTGACCCTTGAGGACCCACCACTGGTCAAGGCTGTTTGGGGTATCACTGTTCTTTCCTTACTGAGGTCCTGCTGTACAGAGGGAACCCTGGGGGGTAAATAGAAGACTTTTTGAGAGAATCCAAGTCCATCTGTTATGGTTACACATGACTTTCCTGGCACTTAACATTGTTATACTACTGCTCTGTATTAGTATAAACCTTGTGAAACATTCAAAAAAATTATTTAATTAGATTAAATATTATTTAATAGAAATAATTATTGAATACTGAATGAATGTTAAGTCATACTAAAAATATTGTGATGTTTACCCTCCAGACCTTGACTACTGACACTAACGTCTACAACACTGCTCTTTCTATTGTGTCAAGCTGCTCATGACAGTATGTCATAGAATATGAGGTGACTGGATCTTATTTTCCTTTATCTCAAAAGGAACAAAAATCTAATTCAATCAAGTGGATACCAGCTGTGGACCTAATTGTTTACCAGCTGCTTGTTATTCATAAATTACTCCTCAACCACTACACCTTTTGTTTGTCATCTACTAAACTTCTACACAAGCTCTTGTTTCAGCTTCAATAGAAATCTACTGTAAAATCTGTGTGTTTGATCGTATGGTGCATCACTGGAAATTCCCTCCCAGAAGAAAGTATCAATTAAGAAAGTTTGTTCATTTTATGTCTCTAAAACACACTAACACATACTGTGTAACAATGACATATAATTGTGTCACATGTACTGGGTGAGCAATGCGGTAAAGAGCCTCCTGAATTATTCTTGATATTCTTTTGGTATTGGATTGGAAGGCCTTGAACTCACACCTATTTCTCAGGAGCATAAATTACGACTGTGGTATAAAATCTTGCCTACATGCGGAAAAACTGACGAACAAGATTTTGTCAATAATATATGAAGATACTGTCAACCTAGTGTAGTAAATCGGCAGTTTTGGAATTCCCTTATCTCACTTTCTGTTGATGTCCGTCTTCTTTTCACCAACAAAAACTTCACTTATGTCTCTGTCTGTCTGTAGAGAACACAAGAGTACAGAGTTGAATATGTGAACGAGACAGAGAGCGACAGACTATGCTGGTGTCTGTGAAGCCTTATGTGCATGTGGACATTTGGTAAAATAAAATGCTTCAGTCACTCTCACCTCATCCAGGACTTCTATGATGAGGCACGATTCAGTTGTAGTAATCTGTGGTTCAGTCCTGCCCACGCAGACAGGGACAGCAAACAACGATGCACAGTAGAGACGAAAATCCTCCTCCTGAGCTATAAACGCACACACAGAATGATCTTTTGTTCTGAGCTAATACAAGAAGAAAAAATTAGGAAATTAAATTATTCTATAGTATAGTCTATAGATTATTTTTTTCTTTAATAATATGAAACTAATAATAATAACTTAATAACTTGAATAATAAATTATGGATGCAGCTATTATAAAAGACAAATGGAAGAATCAAATCAAACTACTTTTTATAAATTGATAATTTCATCCAAAATTACTAGTTGAATTATAGGCTACTTTCATCAAACCTGCTTTTATCATTTGTTTCCCGTGTATTCTTCGACTCATACATCCACCTCCAATTTTCCACAGCTTTTTAAAGAGACACTGTCACTTTTAATATATATATATATATATATATATATATATAAAATATTATATACAAGGAAAGACGTGTGCTTCTGAACATTTTTCAGGTGCTTGTTTCCATTACCTGTTATTATTATTCGACCTATGAAAGATGCCAGCGGACATACCTGGATACCTGACGCCAAAAGCGAAATTAATTAGTTATCTTATACCCTCCACTGCGAGGGATCAGAAGTCAGGGTCATACAAAGATGCACACCTGGGCTGTATTAATCTATTATCTTGTTTCAGCTAAAACTCTGCAGCAGACACTGCAGTGGATGCAGAGAGCTATCCCTTCTGATGACAGTACCCTGCTGCTCAAATCATCTACAGATAATTTCATCTACGGTTATTGTTGCTGAAATATGTATGTGGAACTACATCATCTTACTTTAATAGGCACGTTATTATAATATTCAAAATACTGTTTTCAACACTCCACAATTTAAAGTCATTTCTTCCAGGCAACAAAAATAATAACAAGGTGTATGTTTAAATATCCTTTTCCTGTCCTTGATTTGTAAATTTTTCAGTCTATGTCTGTGCAGAGTTGTTTTACCACTGCAAGTTACCTGTCTGTGCCACACTGCCACCTCCCTATTTCTCTCTCATACTAACAATCCTTCTATCACATCACCACATGGGTCTGACAGCTCTGGAAAATGAGAATTTAAAACAAGGGAGAGCTCCCCACATGATGCCGGAAAACAGCTTTTATTATTCATGGACACACACCTAGCCCTCCCTTTCATATTCAAAGACAGGAGAGGAGGAGAAACTCCGCAACCTGTTGTAATTGGCATGCGTTAGAAAAGTTTGAAGCAGGTGGAAGGAATAGTTTATCAGCTGCAGAACAGCTCAACATTTCCCAAAGACACTGCTGTCTTCCTCACATCTGCATATCACTCAAACAATGGAATATCAATTATTAAACGGTGAGCAGAGATAAATAAAATTCATGATGTGAATAACTGTGCTTTTAGTAGATGAGGATGGGTATATTCAAGAGCTGAAGTAAAATAACTACTTTAACTATGAATGGTTTGAGAATGCTCCAGAGATGCGAGGGAACAATGACTTGTGTGGCTCTTTAACTTGCTTCAAGCATATGGTAAGAGGTGTAAGTGAATGTGAAAGCTGCCTTTGTTTAAGACGTGAAGATCTGCCCGTTTGTCTTTATGGGAAACACTGAACAGCAAAAAAGAAAATAGACTTTACATGTATGCAAACCTGTTAATTAAATTGTATGTAATGTAAATTGTATGTGTTGAAAAAAATAACAAAGCACATTTAGTGTAGTAGGTTTTTCTCACACTCTCTTTGGATATGTACATGTTGCGCGTGTGTGTATGTGTGTGTGTCAGTTTTCTGGGTTAGTGTTTGGTTAATAAGATTTTGTAATGAAGGAGATAGTGAAAGTTGAGAAATCCACCTTTGGGGAGCTTTCTCAAGAGCAGAGCATTTTTTACTAAATATAACTATATAACCACTACCAAAAAATTGTCTAATTCTCTGAAGCTCTGACTGAACTTCAACCCTCTGCCTCATAGAGACCAAAATCTGACCAAAACAGTCTGATCCCCTAACAGCTTTCAAACCATTATCAAGTATCTGGAGGTTACTCTTTTATTTCATGTCAGTTTTTTTCAATGTCTTGCAATAAACAAGAATTTCACCTTAAGTTCAAGTGGTATGTAATCAAGTCCTTCTACAAAACAAATGTTTTGTTTTAGGTCAAAGTGAAAATGTGGGTAGAACTAAAATGCAGGAAGAGAGAGAGTGATTTGTACGTTTGAAATGGGATATATAAAAGTTCAACCCATGGTTGAATGGCAGTCATTATTAAAGATGCTGGGGCAGGGAGAGCAGGAAGTGGAATAAGTACAAAGCTGCCTATCTGCCAGAGTTGTAGTACTTGGGAGACAGGTGCTGTTTCAAGCTGTATAGTGTTACTTCTTAGAGTGTTGGAAAGCTGCGAGATATATTGTTTATTTATAATGTGCACCATAGTCCTTTTACGGACAATCCAGTTACTAAAAAATATTAGTCATCCAATTTAGTGTGTCAAATTTGTGTGGTTGCCTTGTCACATATTAAATGTGTCATAAGGGAGCGTGGAGAACCATTTTGACCTCAAACATTTTAAAAGAAACAACTATTTGAGATAGACAGCTATGGGAAGGAGGGCAAACAGGGACTTGTAGATCCTAACAAGTGCGAGATTAGAGTGAATCTTGATTGATGTGATGAGAGGCAGTTGACAGCCCCAGGGTCCAGAGGTTTGGAAGGGGAGAGATAACCGTGGTCTACCCGTCTCCTGACAGCCTCGGCTGGGGGCCAGACAGCCAGGACACTCCTCTGACTGATGAGCCCCAGGCCCTGAGCTTCAGACTACAGGCCAACCCCACCCCCCCTCTCCCTGCCCTATTCCTTACCCAGGCAGACTGCAACCTGTCAGGCATAAGCCGCCTCTAACGGCCCTCTGCCCACACAATCACAGGCAGTGATTACCCGTCACACCGCCACAGATGGATGGGCAGACACTGATATGTCTGACCCGCTGAGAGCGAGAGGTTTTTTACTTTTGCTATCGTGTGTTTGTATATGTGTGTCTGATGTCTGATCTGTGTGCGTGCGCGCGCGCGTGCAGGTTATCTGTTAAACCTCTCCGTCTTCAGCTGTTTCTTTGTTTGGTCTGAGAGCCTGTTCAGGTATGTACATCAGAAAAGTGATGTGTACAGTCACAGAACAGTCCTTGCTGAGAGTCTACATCCTATTTTAATGTCAGAGGTGCCCATGGATATACAGATGCGTGTGTGTACGTGTGTGTGTGCATGCATGTATATTACCTGTTAGGCTGCTTACAGTCTCCTCTTCAGTCTTAGGTACCGATTTATCTGTACCAAAGGCCAACGATGGACGTTCCGTTTCAATTGGTGTTCTGGAAACAAAAAATCAAGTATAAATTAATAAATCAACACTAAATTAATAAAAATCAACCACAGACATGGACTCTAGACCAGACAACCAGACGAAAAACTTAACTTTTACTCCCTTATCCTAAAACCTGAATGACTAAATGGATAGATAAACGTATTGATGAATACATGCATACTTTCTGGTTTTGTTCTCTTCAAAATAGTTAATTACTTGGCAACTCTATTACAAGAGACAGATGCATAGAGAGGGGACAAGTAGGTCAAAAGTTGCAAAGAAAACTACTGCACACTGTCGAACTTGAAAAAATATATATTAACAATGGTTAGACCTTGTCTAGTACCAAAAAGGCAAAAGGTCTGGTTTTGTTCTCATGTCAGATCATTCTACTGTAGCCAACCCTAACTAGCACAAGCATACTTCTATTACCTCCTTCCTAGTCTAATCTAACCAAACTGCAAGGCCAGTGAGAGAGACTTTATGAGAAGCTCCAGGCTGGCCAAAAGGGGTGACTTGGGAAGTTACTTGTAGTTTATATCTTTTCTTCTTACTTGGTCCATATCCTCAAACTTGGCAATGTTTATCTTTTATCTGTCTATTTAATGTACTCAGAGGGTTATATTTAATCCTGTCCCTCACATCCCTTTTCTTATCTCCTTACATACAGTACTTTACATGCAGTAGCCTCACTAGGCCTGAGGGTGTTTGCATTTAGGCTTTTGGCAGAGCACAGGAAAAGAAAGCATGTTGCTCTTCTCCCTCCTGTCTCCTCTGGTCTAGCAATTTTATCTCTTCGATACATGTTTGAATCCATCTTAATACAAAATGTATGTTATGCATAATACTGAATTATTTAGATATATTAAAAAAGTACAAGACAGATCTCAGGATAAAGAGAACTTCAACCAATTGAGCCTGATTTGAGCATCCACAGAGCATGAACTAACCCTGTTGAAGTGTTCTTGAGGAAGGAATTTTGAATTCCTACTAAATTGCCCTGCATGCTGAAAGGAAGAGCTGGAGGAAAGATTCTCTACAGAAATTTACACAGTGGCAAATTATTTACAAGTGAGATACGGTATAACTACCTAGATGACTACCTGGATGCCTTCATTTAGGTTTAAGCATTTTTTAAACACATCTTAAACTAATGGAAATACCCATGTTTGAAGCCCTCTGCAATAAAGCAAAGTAAAAGCAACAGGGATCTGACATAGATCAACCTTAAATATGACCATTATTTACTATTACTATATTTGCCCTGTACAAAGAGGGTTAGCTCAATCAAATTTGAGTCAGATCTGTCTTTACTTCAAAACGCAATTGACAGTTTATAGCCAGAAAAAATAAACGGCCCACCAAGATGTATGAGAATCTACAGTCTCACTGGAGAAACAATGTAATTTTTTCAGAGTTGTTTAGAGGTACCCTGTATGCTCAAGCATAACATTTCCTCAAAATGTTAAACTGAAAAAATAAAAATAATTTTCCTTTTCAAACTAATAACCTCATGGCTCCTACATTATTCTTCTCTTACACAGATATGGAGCAACATTACCAACCCAGTGGAGTTGTGTTCAACAAAACAAAAATGTCTCTATAGCTATTACAAACTATTTGGGTGTTTTTTGCAGGCAAGTGTCTAATTGTGTGTAGGCCTAAAATGGTTCGCAGATTCGTTATTTACTACCTTGAGAAAGCCTTTCTATGTCTTTAATGTAAGCATGACCTATACTTTGAAAGGCTTGAAAAAGTAACCATATTTCTTTTTCCCTGGATAAGAAATAACTAAAAAATAATGTCACTTTGGGCCAGATTTGGATTTTAAATTTGGCAGTACAAGTTGGGCGCAGTCAGGTCAGGTTTTATAGGAGCAGGTAGCGGCCAGTTCAGATCTCAGCTCTATGTCTGTGCAGACTTTTATTTCAGGGTTCAGTGGCTTGATCACAGATACTTTGACTCTGGCAGTTGATGGAAGGGGCACTTACCCCACCCACACTGCCCAGCCAGCTCAGGAAATCAGATTGATACCTCCCTGGTTGCAAGCTTGCTTTCTGTAACCTACAGGCCACCCACAAATCTAACAAGGTGATAGAGTTTATGACTCTAATACAGCTGAGCACTTTTAGCAAATTCTTTAAAACTCCTTCCTCCTCCACTCTCCCTCCTTTCTTCACTCTCTTTCCCATTATTATAGCTGCTTGTTAAAATTCAGCCTCCCACTCTTACTTTCTGCCAGCCAGCCAGTCTCTCTGTCTCTCCATTAAGCTCTGCAACCATCACCGCTGCAGGCTTATTGCACTCTAGATTGGCTCTCTAGTCTATTCTACAGTTAAAGGCTGCTACAGCTGGGGACTTAGAGCATTCCAGCTCAGGCAGTCAGCGGGCCTAAAACTGCACTCTGCTCTCCTCTCCTCTGGCCTGCTCTCCAGTGGGCCACTCAGCCCAAAAGGAGCCGGTTAAATAAAGGACTGTAATAATGGGACCTGCTGAAGCCAGGCCCTCAGGCAGTCTACTGCACAATAAGTGCTGAGAAACTGCTTTGTACACTGGTGGCTTACGTAGGCTAACTACAGAGAGGCAAGGGAGGCATGTGCGGTGGCAAAAGAAGATGTGTGTGATGTGAAAACAGTGTGTGCAGATGTGGGTGTATTTGTGTCCCCAGTAATGGACATGGCAAGAGAAAGTGTTCCCAGTGGTAAAAATAGTGTCGTCAACAAGCTGTCATTAAGTGACCTCTGTATGTGTTTCTTAAAGTGTTGGCAGTTGGCACGTATGTTCATGGACACGTAAAAAAACATAAACAAATGACACAGTAATGCAACATCTAAAATAAATAAAATAAATGAAATAAAAAAGTAAAACAACTAAAAATTTCATGTACCTTAAAGCAGTCTTAAAAACATGAACAATATAACAGAGCAGTGTCTGAAGAAGTACAAAGGCTAAGCTAGTGCATACACCCGGTGTTTCAGTTTAACCAGTGGCCCTGTTAAGTGGTGACCGTCAGCCGAATGCGTCTGTGGTTGAGGTGTGGTCGTAGATACAATAGCTGTTGAAAACAGGAAGAGAATATGTAGCTGTCCCCGCGAATGCCTCTTTCTGTAGTGGTTCATTAAAAAGACAAAACATACTGATTTGTCTTTGGAGTTGTGTGTAAACCTGCAAAGTACCAATTTGTCACGCTTTGAACGTTGCTTGTTGTTACGGAAAATGCTGAAAACAGGAAGAGGGCAAGATTCTCTTCCTGTGAGTGTCTAACATGGTCATTAATACTAATGTTCTAAATACACATATTTGTCTTTGGAGATGTCTTTGTCTGTAAAAACGTGTCACGTAGAAAAACGATTCAGCCTTTTAAAACAAATAAACGAACGAAAAAAAAGTATTTTCAAAACGGGATTCAAACTCAGATCAATGTGAGAAAATAAATTTAAAAAAACAACTCTGTGTTAATCGGCGGCTTAGTTGTGAAGGGAAGTAAAATACCGACATGGTCTTGGTTAACAAGGTTAACACAGACAGTGTGGTCACAAGTTGATCTGCGTTTTCCTGTATAAAAGAGTGATGGCTGGCTGTTTGCTCCTGAAGTTGTTTTATTCTACGTCGACAAAAGGAGAACAGGTGATGATTGCGTAGGCCAGTGGAATATTGATCCGACTTTGAATTATTTTCCCACATTGATCTGAATTTGAATCTCGTGTTGAAAATACTATTTTTTTATTTTATTCCTTTTTTAAAAGGCTGAATCGATTTTCTACGTGACACGTGTTAACAGACACAGACTCCAAAGACAAATATGTGTATTTAGAACATTTATTAGCGGTCATGTTAGACATTCACAGGAAGAGAAACTTGCCCTCTTCCTGTTTTCAGCAGTTTCCATAATGGCTCTGGTTGTGGTTATAATGTTGAATGAAAATTGCAAGTCCTCGTTGTAGAGAGTCATGTAGTATTATATGCATTCAACACCAGCTCACTGTATCATATACAGCATGATTTAGACAGTTGATGAGAAATGGTTTATTGTAGCTTTGGTAAGCAGGATTACTTTTGATTGGTTGTGTCACATTAACAGCCATTGCAAAGTACATAACAGTGTGTGGTAGGGCTGAAACGATTCATCGATTAAATCGATATGATCGATTAATAAAATGATGATGCTTCATTTAATCCATATAACTATACTGCACAGCGTTTCGCAGATTTATTACTGTCGCACATCGAGCTTAGGCTGCGCTTAGGCTCTGCTTAGGCTCTGCTATAATCATAATGTGATTATAGCAGAGCTGTTTGCAAAGTGGAGGAAGAGAGAGAAAGTAGCAAGGGACAAAGAAGAAAGTGTCCAAATTATGGGATTATTCTGGCAAGCAAAAGTACTTCTTAAAGTCATGCATCCATGAATTGTTGAAATAATCTATAATAATGGAAATAATCTATAGAAGCTTCGAATACTAAAATCATCGTTAGCTGCAGCCCTAGTGGGTGGTGATGGGGCAGTGGTCAAGACACATGACTTTGCGTGAGAGACCTGGGATCAATTCCCCTCTGTGACACATCACCAATGTGTCCTGGAGCAAGACACTTAGTCCCTAGTTGATCCAGAGGTGTGCAACCTGAAATATATAGCAATTGTAAATTGCTTTGGATAAAAGCTTCAGATAAATGTAAAATAACAGTTATGTCTTGAGTTTACTGTAAAGGCACACCATGATGTCACTTTACAGTTATTAAGTTATCGAAATAATTATTTTGAACAATAAAGATATGATGTCAGGCACAATGAAGAGGAGAGAAGAGCAGTTTCTCATGGGGCCTATTGTTTGAACGCCGTGACAGAAGCCTTTACATGCTTTATGTGTGGTGTATCCACATTGTTGTCTGTCCGTCTGTCTGTCTGTCTGTGTACCTGCGGTGCTTCTTGAGAAGCAATCTGTCCATGTAGGTAAGGCTATTTTCTGTGAACTCCACCCTGACAGGTATCCTCCCTTCTCCCGGTCCTCTTCCTTCACCTTCTCTGTCTGGAGCAAGGTCAGCCTGGGTAGCCATAGCTGAAACTGATACTGGAGAAATATGGGGAGGGGGAGATCACACAAAATTAAAAGGTAAGAGAGGAGGAGGAACACGTAGCCAAAAGAAAAGAGTCAGACAAAGGTAAAAAAAAAAAAAAAAGAAGGAAAAAACATCATTCACCAGCTTCTCAACACCTCCCCTCAAGAAGTGAGAAAACACCTTGTCACCACACCAAGAGTACCAAAACACAAACAGAAAGGAGAGAGCCCCCTGGGAATAAGGAAAAGATGTACACATTACAAAAAGAACATAGTAGGTGCATGAGAGGAAAGGACAGATAGAGGTAAGAAAGAGAAATGTTATGATTGTTCTCCAGACACTTTGGCAGTCCACAGTGGTGGCTTTAAATTGGGCCTGGTTGCCATTGGCTTGACAGAAATAATTAGGGCTGGAGGGGCTAGCAGCAATTTGCAGAGCAGAGCAAAGGGAGAGAGGAGCAGAGTCTGTCCAAGCAGTAAAGCAGAGAAAATAGGAGGCCTAATAAAAAGCACAAACACCTAGACACATACACACAGAACCTGGAATAATAGCGCTAATAACACACCCACATAAGCCTGGACGCATAAACACTGTTGCACATATACAAACACAGTATGTGTGAAAAGGCATAAAAATTGCCTGACGCAGTGGAGCTTGTACACATACACACAGCTGAGGCGATTAGTGCTGTGGTGTGGAGTAGGGCCACCCCTAACACTCCTCTCATTATCTCAATATGCAACAGCCATGGATTACCCTCCTACTGCAGTGGTAAGCACTTTCTATAAGGCCTTAACAGATCAGAGCACAGACAAGAAGGGGGGTAAGAAAAGCTGAGCAGTAGGTGAAAATGGGAGGGAAGGAGGGAAAGTGGGGAAAGAAGGACGTGCTGGGCATAGGTGGAAAACATGTACTCAAGCAATGCTGTGTATATACATAGAATTTTGAGGTACATGAACTAAAATTGAGTGAGGGAGACAATTTAGTCTAATTTGTACTCCTATATAGTATAGCTTTTGACATGCAAAAGAAAGGAAAAATGAATAGTCCTACATTAAACTATAGACTATTAAGCACCATTTAGATAATCTATAACATAAATACCAGAGTAGGTGTGTCAAACATCTTAATGGGACCACTCTTCAGAGTAATTTTTTTACTTATAGTAATTTTTTAACACAGAACGTTGGCTTTTAAAGAAGTAGGTATTGCTTCTAAAGTTCCACTTAATACTATCAATACTAAAAAGTAATTAAATGACTATGTGAAATGTGACAGGGTACACCGACAGTGGCCAACAAGGACAAAGTTACTACCAAACTCTGGATCTACACACAGCTTTCCAGCCTGCTGAAAGATTGACAAGAGGGAAGAGCAAGGATAGGGTACAAGAAGAGAAGGTTATTTTAGGACAAGATACAAGGTGTGGACATATCATGAACACTTGCGCAGTCTAAAGCAAATCCAACAGAGACCAGCAACAGATTGCCCACATTCAGAATACACCGTAAGCTTAAAAGATTTTCAGCTGAAACTCCACCAAACAAATTCATTATAAGGTTAATAAGGGAATTATTTGTTGCAAGGCTCTGGTATTGTATTGCACTAGATTGCACAGGTGTTTGTGATATTCCGTGTACCCCCTTTGAGAGTGATGGAGTGTGAGGCAAAGAGGGTAGAAAGTTACATTAAAATTTAGTGGGATCATTGATGCTTGCCAATCAAAGGACTAAACCTGGTTCCTCCAACTGAAGGCTGGTCTTTCTAATTAACATGTCTATGATCACCTGGTCGGAAGGGTGTCCACATTGCATCCTCACTCATGCATGCTCCGTCACGCTTCTCTCCTCTCCACTGTCTGAGAGCCTCCTGGAAAGATCGTGCAGAGTCTTTTTCATTGTACTCCCCTCTAAGAAGAGAAGTGGGAGAGCCCCTCTTCTCCTCCCTTTCCGGCCCCTCTTCACTGATTTCCATGTTTTTCTCCTCTCCATGATTCATAGCCAACACCTGCAACAAAAGGAATATCTCCTGATTTTAGTTATAGATGGCCAAGATGTGATAAGAAGAAGCTAAGAAGCTCCCCTGCTGCATATGTTTATGATTACTAAAGGTAAGCAGGATCATAAATCTGGTCATAAAAATATTGTTTTCTGGTATACCAAATGGGGAAAAAAAAGAATTTTAACGCTTGTGTACTTTACCTTTGCATTACTAAATATTTATTTGTTGTTCAGTGCAAAATAATGGATGGGACCGTTAATGAGATTTTCAATGCTGCAGGCACACTGCAGTCAAGGAAAAAACAGCTTGGCTGTGACACTGGCTATAACCTTTGTTGATGCACCATTAAGTCATGGGTAAATTGTCTAACATTTCTATCTTCATATTAAACTTGTAATAAAGTATTTTGGTTTGCATAAATGTGAAGAAAGTTCGTATTCACGTTGTAAAGAAAAGGAGTTCAAGGTCTTGTGGTTCTTAATGCTGTACATTAATTAGTAATATGAGTAATATTCATCAAAAGTAAAACATTTTAGAACTAGAACTGCACACAGAGTGCAGATCTCCGCCAGGTGTGTCTGGGGGCATGTGAAGTGGGAAAAAGATCTCAAGAATCTGGAGTGATTTACCGTACAGTGAGCTCATATTTCTACAGATTCAGCCTGTTAACATTAAGGATTGAAAGCATATTAACTTCTCTGTTAATCAGGTGGTGGCATTTTGACTTGGCTCAATCTTAAGCCTGAGCATAAAAGTTAAATGCAGGTATCATATATATAGTATTCCAATTGTCCAAGCACCTTCTGACCCCCCAACTGTTCAAAATGACTGCTGTCAACTGAGCTCTGTGGTGTAAAGAGTCTGAAATGTCAATCGAACTGTTTTTGCCAGACTTAGACTGTTGGGGGGCATTTTTTGGTCCAAAGGTACATGCAGTTCACAAGCATGCCTGTAGATACAGCCTGTGGATATAGCGTCAATTAGGGTTTGTTTGAAGCCTTTCAATTGACTCACAGGGTGCAGAGGTAAAACACACACAGTGCAAAAGCTGGTTTGACATGCTTTGACACAGCATGTGATCTATAGATGGTGAGAAATTTCATTCATGGGTGAATAACCATTCCAAAAAAAAAAAAAAACTATTTTTAGGTGCAGTATAAAATGCAAAATATGAGTATACAGTAACAACAAATTCTGTATTGTTTAAAATGAACTTAAAATGAAATTAAATTACAGAAGCACAAACAGTAGATTTGCATGATAGAAGTTCTGGTTTAAAGAACCTGAAGTTGTATTATCATAAGCTAACAACACTAAACAGCACAAGAAAGGCCATACACCCAGATATCAGTGTTAAATAAAAATCCCATTGTCACTTGCAGATCTTCAGATTCAGTAAGAACAATGACTCATCTTATTTTTAGCCTGTTTCTTTTTAAGAGTCACTTCTGTTTCACCAAAAACTCAATACACATTTTATTGTCTAGTTGATTGGGAACAAAAATCAGTAAAAGGGTTGCCATAGTCATTCTTATGTTGCTGTGGAGGAGTGTATGGATGTGTTTTGTACATGTATGTTTGTATGTATTTAGTTTGTAAGTCAGTGAACTTTGTGTATAAGTCCTGTATTAAATCAATCAATGTAGCTTCACACAATTGTACTTTTCATCCTCAACTAAACCTTTGATCACATATACAGTACCTGTAGTTGTGGGTGTTTGTGTGACTAAATAACTAAAAGCAAAGATTGCCTCCTACCTGGCTGGGATTAAGACCCAATACCTTAGATTTAGGCACAGCCGCTGTTTCTTTTTCTGGGCACTGATCTCCTCGTCTGATGATTGCATTGGAAGTGAAGGTGCGATCGGGGTTGTGTTCGGAATTGGGACTGGGATTAGGATTTGTAAAGGTCCTGGGATAGGAGCCTGGCTTAATCTGTTTCTGGAAGCTGCTGACAACATCTCGAGCACTCACATGGGTCTGTAAATCCGTCTGTAAAAGAAGGCCATTTTATATGAGATTAGATCAACATTGTTGTTACTAAACAAACTGGCAGCAGCTGGCCCTTTGTGAGCGAGATGTGAAATATTTTATTTAAAATACACTAAATAAAATGGCAGAGAAATGAACTGAATCAAAAGCAAGTGAGAAAAAACTAAATCATTTAAATACATTGTATAAAATTAAGAAATAAGATTGCATAAAATAAGAAATCAGTCAAATATTGCATTTACTTTAATAACCAATTAAAGTATATGCAAAGGCAAGGAACTCTTCCACAAGGCAAATTTATAAAAGAAAGTTGAAAGTGTGTTTTATGTTCATTCAAGAGACTTGAATGATTCAGCTAGTTTCATCACATTCATAATGTCACGACCTTAGATTTGAGTGTGGTGCTTTTCTGTTATTTTGCTAAATGTCCATTTATGTTTTACCCATTGCCTCTGTGTTCTTGTATAGGTTTTGTTATTTGAGCACTGCTTCCTTGTTTTCTGTTGTATTTAGTTACATATACCTTGTGTATTTTCTGTAGCTTTACTTCCTGTTTTATTTTGTAATTTTGGAGGTTGGGATTTTTGTCTAGCTTTGTTTCCTGTCTGCCTTGATTCCTAATGTGTCTCAACAGGGACTAATGGCGCGTTCGAGACTGGTCGTAACTGGGATATTTCCCAGTTGAAACTTCCGACTTCCGACATCAAAGCGTTCCAGGTGCATGGTGGTGCATGACGCCGAAAGTGAACGAAAATCATGGGTGACCATGACAAAGTGAACACACAGTTGCACCCTCAGCAGTGCTTAGGTGTTAATTAAAAGGATGGCAGTTTAACTGCAACAACTGAAATAAATAGTCCATACGTTACTAGTTATGTGTACCCCAAGTTGATAGCCCTGAAGTAAGTCAATGTTGTCCGTTACACTTCCTAATGTTTTGGCATTTTTAACAATAACTTTTATGCAGAAAAGATGACTTTATGAGATTCTTTAGTGTAGCCAGCTACCGTATGTGTAAAACATATTTCTACATCAATATACATGCAGAACAAGTTTTACTGCATGATCGTATTTATTATTTTAATTCAAATACATGCAAATATACGTTTTGTTGCCGTTTAGTTTATGGTTTACCATTTACAAAGTGTGCTTCCATGGGCGCTGACATTGTTTTCTGACGTCATTCAGCTGCTACTCGTGAAGTCGGGGTACAAATTTTTTCTCCGAGTTCACAAGTAGGAAATCCGACTTCAAGTGGCGTTCCGGGGTACTTTTCCTAGTTGGAGGTCGGAAATTTCCCAGTTCCGAGTTGCCGGGAACGCAGCATAATTGCCCTGCCTGCTTATGTGTGTGGTGTGACCTTGTATATATTGCACTCAGTTGTGTTCAGTCCTTGTGATGTCGTCTTCATGTTGAGTGTTCTGCCACATGCTCTGTTTCTCTGGACTATTCCATATTCTGTTTGGATTATCTTGGCCTTTTGTTGGATTAAACCTTGTACTCTGCTTCTGTTGGACTATCCACCTGTGTTTGGACTAGGGCTGAACGATTTTGGAAAATAATCTAATTGCGATTTTTTTAACCAATATTGCGATTTCGATTTAATGTGCGATTAATTTTTTAAGCTCTTTAACTTCTGTATTATTCAAAACGGACAAGCAGTAAATCAGTGTATAGTATGATATTAGATAGATTAAACTTACACTGTTCTGTCTTGTAGGTCAGGCCTATGTTATGATGAATTAGGTAGAATTATTATTATGAACAATAAGATATATGAAATTATAATAATATGAGAAAGACAATTTGAGTCAAGTCATGGCATTAAATAATATGATATAATATCATCAGGTCGGCCTACCTTTTCACCACAGTGTATTATACAGTAAGCGCTCAATACAAAACCCACAGTTCAACCACCAATTAATGAGTCCTGATCTCAGTTCAAATCTCCTGGAGCCCATCTTTCTGTGTCCCCGTAAGCAAACTAAAAATACTCAGTTTGAGGTTCAATTCAAAAGTTGGCTAACTAAAATAGAACAGAGTGACGCCTCTGTGTTTAATAGACAAGCTTAGTAATTCTCCGACAACACCGGAGTCCCCCCTCCTCCCCCCGCAGCCTCCGATGCTGGTGAGCAGCGCACCGGCTTTAACCAGGCTGTAACTCGGGACAGACTGGGCCTCTTTCGGCGTTTAGTTTGAAACGCCAATTTACAGATATTTCCTGAGCTGACTGGTGGCTGTGTGTGTGACGCAGGCGCCGATCGCCACAATACGCTTACCTCACTACACGCCTCTTTCTGTTGAGCATTTTTCCGTCCATCAAAGCCGCGGATGGCCCGACGAATTCACCCACCACCAAGTTACCCGCGGTGGCGGCTGCTACTTTCATTCCATGTGACATTAAAGTTTATGTAGCCTGAGCTTCTGTCAAGCTTAAGGGCATTTTACAACAAGAAGGCAAGTTACAGCGTAACGTGCAGACGAAGCAATAACTTCGTCAGACTGCCTTCCGCTTGGGTATCATGTGACCAGAGTATAATCGCCGCCTTTGCGATTAGAAAATTGCGCTTTATTAAATCGCGATTAAATCGCAAATGCAATTAATCGTTCAGCCCTAGTTTGGACTCTTGCCTCATGCTTGGACGTAAGCCTGTTTGTGTTTACCAATAATAAACCCTTTTGAACTGCATCCGCCTCGCCACTGTCTGCATTTTGGGTCCACACTCTGTATTCCTCTCTCAGCACTCAGCTTTTCTGACACAAGACCTTTACAGGATTGCTAAACTCCTTGTTGAAGGTTTAAAACCAGTTGTTTTGTCTTGGAGAGGCAATGCAAAATTGGGTGATAGATTCCTCATCAGCAGTACTGCTGTGGTCCCCACTGCCTATAACTGTCATCACCAACAATAACAAAGTGTCAAACTGAATTGTCAAGTGGAGACAAAAGTTGAATCTGTCACAACTAACAAGTAACAACTCAACAAATTGAACCCCAAATTGCCTGCACAGAAAAACTAGTAATGCACATCACATGACGAAACTGGTACCACACTATATTGCATCCCATTTTAAACACAAAGTAACACTGATCTATTGACAAACTCCATCTAATAATGCATCACATGTACACCAATCCTCCTTTTTCGTCTAGAAAAAACTCATTTACATACAGTGTGATCATACATCTCCATACATATAGACATGAGAAAATGGGAAGCACACTGCACACTGATTGCTTTTTCTCCATACCACAAGCTGAATTCATTATTCTGTTCCATTAATGACCACAGACCAGTAAGGCTGCTGAGATTAACACATCTGTAGATTGTTATCCTGGCCTTGAAGTTGTCCAACAGAAACATACGCGGAGTCAAGAAAATATGTAGGAACTGAGACACCAAGCTTGAGAAAGACAGATGGAGACTTAAGGCTAGGCTAGGAAGCACCAGTATAATTCTGACCATTATAATACACTTGTTTCTGGTTATCAATTCTTGACACCTTGAAATTGGCCCTGTTGCATCTTGTCTGACAACGTCATACTGCTCAGCAGGACGCAAGCAACTACTGAATGTGGAGAAAAGTTATAGGATCACTTAAACAAAACAATATTAGGCAAGGCAAGGCAAGTTTATTTGTATAGCACATTTCAACAACAAGGCAATTCAAAGTGCTTTACATAAAACATAAAAGCAACAGGGAAATACAATAAAAATGTTTTAAAGCAACATAAAATATAATAAAAGTTACAGTGTTACAATCAGGGTTAAAAGACTTAAACGGAAAATAAAAACAGGCTGAGGGGTTGAGCAAATAATTGAGTCACAATCATTCTGAAAAGAGAACAAACAGAGAAGTACACTTAATCTACTCTCTCTAGCTAGTCTGTACTCGGGTCCACAGCAATGTTTGGGTCCACTGAAACTCCAAAAACAAGTATTTAGGGGGCCTGTAGATTTAGAAAAATAGCTCAAAAGAAGCAAAATTCCCATAAGACATCTTTTTGCATTGGAGGGAGTCATTAAACAAAATGGCAACTCCACCTCCTCTCTTATGCACTCTGGCTTCACTCATAAAACTGAAGTTGGGAGGTGTAGACTCAATAAGGACAGCTGCACTGTTATCTTGGTCCAACCAAGTTTCAGTTAAAAACATGAAATTAAGATTGTGAGTTATTATAAAATCATTGATTAAAAATGTTTTTCCTGCCAAAAACCTAACGTTTAACAAAGCTAATTTTAGTGTGTTAAAACATTATCTGGCCCACTTTTTTCGACAGGCTGCGGCTGATGAGGAATTATTAATAAACTTGCAGGATATGTTGAGTGCTACCTGTTTTTTAACACATTCACCATGCTTTTTCTGGTACCTATCAAGACAGGGATGGAGAAGACTACCAGCACATTGGGCCCCGGCTTGTCCTGGGAAGAGTCATGAGTGCTATTTTCCTTGTAGCCTGGACCCAGCACATATCAGACAGAGCTTACTGAGCTTTTCCACCATTGCGGAGCGGGAAGGCGGGTTGTGCCTGGAGGACTTAGAGCCAGTGGTGGAGGTGGACGGAGAGGGGGGTTTAGGGTAGAGAAAATGGGAGTGGAGCGAGGGAAGGTGCGGGGAGTAAATTTGGTCCCAGCTTTAACCAGGTCTTCCATGTGATCAGTGAAGTCGAACAGAGGGGAGAGGGGAGAAAGTGTGTCTGGAGATTGGGATTGGGGGGGTAGACATGTTGAATCCTCATTGTTGGTTTTCAGTGAGAGAGGTGGAGGCGCTTCCTCTTGGCTCAGATGTCTCCCGTGATCAGAGCTCTCTTCCGGCGGGGGCTGAGGTGGGTCTCCTTCAAGGTTTCTGGCGTCTTATGCTATGTCTTCTTCTTGTTTTGATTCCTCTTGTCTCTTGTCCTTGGCAAGAGGGACTCTTATTGGTCTTAAGAGTCCCTTTAGTCCAGGGACTTCTGTGTTGGCCGTAGTAGCTATACGCATTAAACTTTTAACATGTGGGCGTGGTACTTCTCTATAAAATATGCACTATGTCACATTTAAAGAAGGCCTTATGCTGGTATAAGATCTATTCTTTTGGCACCAGACATGTTCCCCTGCAGATCCACAACCATATGTTACCGCACTGAATTGACCCTGCCAATATTTGGGAAAGGCGTCCATATGGGACAGGCCATTAATTCCTTTTGCATAAAACTGAAACTACTATGAAAACAGGTTATTTCAAACAGTATGAATATTACTTTTATAAATAATGTATATCAAATAATATCAAATACATGTCATTCACTTGATCTAGCTCCGACAAAGGGCTTTTATTTTGTACGCAGCGAGGTAACAAAAACAACATGGTGCAGGATGAGAGAAGTGTGGCAGAAGTTAGCATACAGAGAGCAATGGTTTTCACATGACACGATTCACAACTTGAAATAATTTTCAAGAGTTGTTTTGATTCTTTTGATCGGTGGACCCTTACAGACTAAAGGAATATAAATAATCAAGGAACAGACACATTCAGACTCAACAAGCGTTTTGTGGCCCGCCACAATATCAATGCTGACCGCCACAGATTGATTTTCGATTCGTTTTTACTAAGCCTATTTAAAATCGTATTTGAATGCAGAGCGCCGTAATGCATTCACGAAGCACTTTCCTCTCTCTCGTCCCTCTCTCTCTGTCACTCACCCGTACCTCTCTTGCTCTCACTCCCTCGTGGAATACCGCTGCACAAATCTGTCCAACACAACACTGTCAAAGTCGGAGACCCAGCTTAAAAAAAGTTATTGGCCAACAAGCAAGGTGCCAAACTAATAGCCAAACTAAATCTCAGGTTCGAGCCTCCACATTGTCACATAAATGTATCAAACACATCTAAGTGGGGCAACCCTGTACTATGCCAGCGTCAGGATGCTGCTCAGCAGTGGAACCAGCACCTTTGTCTTGTCTTTTCAAGTTGCAGTTTACATCCATGTCTGTCCAGACTCATAATATATGAACTGAATACTTCGGAGGAATAGGCAAAATATATAAAGTGTATTTTTTTAGCTAAATATAAGTTACCACTATATTATTGAGTCATATGTACGATTCCAGTCAATATACATTATTAATACTAATTAATGAAGGATTATCCTAGATCAGCCTTTCTCAAACTTTTTTCAGTCAGGGCACCTTTCAAAAGTGCGTAAAATCTCAAGGCACCCCAGTGTAAAATATAATTTAAAAACACTGCATAACCCAAATGTAAATGCAAATGTCCTGTTTATTTAGACAGAACAGTAATGAACAAAGCATAATACGAACTGTAAATAACAACAACAACAATAATAATAACAACTTTATAGCACCTTTAAAAACACAGGTTTGCAAAGTAATTCACAAAATAATTAATCAGAGACACAAATGCCATAAAACCATAAGAGGTGGACCGCCCAATACAAGAACCCAACAACAAATCCAGACCAGGAGAACTAAAATGAAGTGCAGGATGCAGTTAAAATAAAATAAAAAGGGGCAGACATGACAAAAATATATATACAATACGATAAGAAAAAGATGCATGTTAAAAAATGCACCAGAGAGAATGTTTTTCCATATAGTGCTTGTTTTCATCCGTGCCAAGCGCATGCACACACACCCACATACACATACACCCACACACACAAACAATAATCCACAACGAGAGAGGGAGAAAGATCTACATGCGCGCATGCAGCGCGCATACGCGCTCATACAAGCAGGGGGTTGGGGTGACCACAATCAATGAGAGACGTGAGCCTGGTGCGACGCACACAGCCGCCCTATCCTGGCAGGGATGGATGAGAGGCAGACACGGAGCTCCTGGTCCACAGCCCTCAGTCGCTCCAAGTACTTGTTCTTGATGTACGTCAGGTTTGAAAAGCTCAGTTCGCACAGATAAGTTGTGGAGAAGGGTAGCAAAATAGCAACAGCGCTACTTGAAGCCACTGGATACTATTTTTTCACTGAAATCCAAAACCTGTCCAATTCCATGTCACTAAATCTCATTTTCAATGTGCGGTCTTCCCTGATCTCCATCAGTTGCTCCTGTGTTGGCGGTGGCCAGTCCTTTGCGCTCTCCAGCTCGCTTGAACTCCAAGGATCACGGACCCAGTCAAACTGTGCATAAGACTCCGATGGAAAATAATGATTAAATCGCTCATCGAGAGATTTCAGATGCTGGGTTATGAGATCAGAAAGTGTACTGCTAGTTTACAGAAACGTAAAAATAAACGGGGATTTAGGCCCTAAATTCACGTTTATTTTTACGTTTCTGTCAGTCTGAGGTGTTGTTGCTATAACGCGTTGCTATGGGTTGCGTCACTTGCGTCAAGGTGTGTCTTGCTTCGGTCTTGTGAGACGGATTTTTATGGTTAATTTTATATATAGGCCTATATATTTATCTAAAATGAATTTACAATTTTATTAATACGTTCATATGTTTAAAAAGAAGAAGAATGTATTTATGTAAATTCAAATATATTATATATGAAATGTCAGATTTTTTTTAGCCTACGTAATTTTTGGGCGGCACCCCTGACACAGTCAGGGGGTACCCCAGTGTGCCGCGGCACCCACTTTGAGAAAGGCTGTCCTAGATGTACTGGTTAACAGGTACACATGTACTTGATTACTATCTAAAGATGTATTCATATAGAGTATAGCTACACAAAATGTGGTACTTTTGTTTTCTCCTGATATTTTTAGTGAAGTAGGTGGAACTCACTCAATCAATCACACGATCATGATTAGCTATGTGTGCTTCAATACGTTGTTTGCAATCACGTGATATCGATGAAGCTCAAAATTCAGAATGTGGCAGGAAGTGAAAGGCAGAATGAGTCGGATTCAGGAAAGCCTTTACTTTGCTAGTAATTGTTTACTCATTGTGTCGACCCAGTCAACGTGTGTGAAATCTGGAATCGCATAATTAATTCTTAAAATATGGCTCAAAAACCTTTTTTGAGGTCACAATGACCTTTGAGTCAAAATTGTTGTCCACTTAATGTACGAACAACTGTGAAATATGGTCATCAAATCTTGAGTTATGGCCAAAAAACAATGTTTTATGAAGTCACATAAAAAAGTTTCCTTTGGGTTGCCACAGCATGCAAGTGATGTAGGGCATGCTTTGTGCTTCTCATGTGTTAAGGGAGAGAGAGAGCCGGAGAGAGATAGCTTGGGTTTGAAACAAGACAATACAGTAAACTATTTCATAAAATTTAAATTAGTCAATTAAGTATGCCAATATAAATTTTAAATATTTCTGTATGACAAAACATGACATTGAAATTGTTTTGATTGCTTTGTATTGACATACCAAAACCATCTACTCCACACAGGTTAGGCTAAATCAAATACAAAGAATGCTTTGCAAACATTAATCAAGCCTGTCTGTGTGTGAGGCTTGAAACATGAACTGATAACCTACTGACAAGAGTCTCAACAAAGCTTATTGATGAAATTAATATTCTTTTTGTCTCTCCAACTCTCATTTGCTCTTGCTCCTTCCCCAATTCTTTCCAAGGCAAATCAAACAGGATTGGCAAAGGAGAGAGAGATGCTTATGTCAGCTGCATGTGTATAATACCTCTTTATATCCTGCTAAAATACACAGGTTTGCATGTGTGGTTTAAAAACTGTGAGTGAGCTTCCACCTTTGGGTCATCACCGAGTGACTGAAGTGAGGAGAGAAACAGAGATGACCACTGAAGAGATATACAGTGAGAGAGAGATGTTTTGTGTAGTTTCACAGAGCTTTTTCAGTAGGCATTTTATCTCAATCAGTGTGCATAGCTTTGCTCCACCATGGTGGCTATCCAGTAAGATACAAGTGTGTTGACCCACTGAACAGTCAGGTAGCACGTAAACATAGCTAATCTACACTGCATAAGGGCTGGTTAATATTGTGTAATATTGTGTTCTATGCATAAACACACACAAAAGGTTTTGTGGCCACACAAAAAACACACAGACCAATCTTCCCCAAACTTAGGGTCGCAACCCAAAATGGGTCATGGATGGATGGATATTGCGATGCCAACTGGCAGAGCAAAATGCACAATAATGCTATATTTGAAAATCAGGAAGTCCCGAACACAGAGAGGGAGCTGTTACAGTGAGTCAGGGGTAGAGAAAAAATCATGAAACGTATCAAAACAGTTGCATAATGCCAAGGTGCTACCTGTTAAAACTAAACTAAACTAAACTGTCATCGCAAACAAATAATTATTTATTAATTAATGCACGCACAATAATCAAAATCAGCAGGGGGAGACACGTTGAACTAGCTTTTTTAGGTTTGCAGTGCTCTCTCTTTCTCCCTCTCTATCTGAAACAAGGGCCAAGGGCGAGTCCACTGAATGCGTATTAGCAGTGCGCAAAATGCTTACTGCCTACAGAAAACAACTGGAAAAAGGTGCCTCTCGCTGCCAAAACTGCTCTGTGATCGAGCTAAGTGCAGTGTTCGGTTACTCTGTCTATCGATCTCCTCCTCCTCCTCAGTGCAATACCAACACAAGCACCCCCTAATTTAGCGACTCATTTCAACATTTCACAGCACAAACACCCACTTGCTTAGCAGTTAGGCATATAGCCTAGTAATCATATGTCAAAATATTTAGACACTAAACAGCATTAAGCCACTTGCCAGCATACATCGCATCTACCGGTAAATGTGGGGGACAAAGAAGGTGCAGGATCCAATCAAATAGGCGTCAATCGCAATCTGGAAGGTCCCGGATCCTGTTTCAGCAGGATCACATTACACTGTGGCCTACTTTATATATTCCACCTCATTCCTAACTCCAGCTGACATGGCGAGTATATTGCCTTACTGCTTCTATGTCATAATTTTATTGTGCAAGTTCATAGTGCAAGTTTGTTATGAAGGGGAGAGAAACTTAACATTATAGTCAGCAAATTTGAAAATTGCCATGATGTACTTATTAAATGCATTATTTTAAATTCATGGTTTATTGTGTTCTTTGTCAGTAGTTTAAGAATATAGACGGTATGGTAATTCAGAGTATTTTTTTTTTAGTTTGGGTTCCAGGGCCACACCAAATTTCACTTTTGGGTCTGGAGCTGAAAATGTTTGGGAGCCCCTAGTATAGACGCATACATTATACAGTCATGCAGACATGTACACAAATACACTCAGTGTTACACATAAAGAAACACATTTTTGCATGTGTGTGTTGCTGTATATTCACACAGCCATATCCAGACGCACTCACAAAGTGCACATCATAATACAGCACCCAAGAAAACAATAACATGAAAATAAGCAGACAAAATCACATACATCCCGGAAGGCAAAATACAGTACAGCTAGCAGAAAACAGAAGATGTGCAGAAGCCAAGAGTACATGGAGTAACTCCATAAAACATAGATACTAGCACACACACACACACAAATATAAGTCAGTTGCCATGAATAAACTCAAAGACGAAAACATGTCTTTTCCAAGGGGAAAAAAACCTCCATGTTGCAGAGATTCTTACATTACACATGAGCTGCTAAAGTACTAGACCTGAATATAGTGACAAAAATAGTGCTGACTACAAAGAAAGCACAGCTAATCAATTTAACTTTATTAATTGTGGAGACTATAATGGCTTGGTCTTGCTACTAGGTGGGACCATAATATCATAGGTCACGGTGGTTACATGCATGTACCTGACAACAGATTGACATGCCACAGTGCTTCTAAAGCTGCTAAAAAGACCAAAAACATTAGTGGACTCATTTCTCCTTCCCCAAATTATAGATCATTTTAAGATACTTTTAAGAAGAGTTCATTTGAGAAGCAGTTGTTTTAAGCAAAGCCTACTTAAGCCAATTTGTGTGTTCTCGTCGACTAGACAAGAGTATGTTTACTCATTAGTTAAAAAATTTCTACTGACGGACACAAATACTGCCGTAAAAACTGAACAATAAGAGCAATATCTGTTTTACAGCCCATATTGTTTTAATTGAATTTATCAATCAAAGGTCATTTTAAAAATCCATATACTTAAGAAGTGTTGGGTGTTTAAACAACAGCGCATTCTTATTATGTACTGTATTACATATTTGGTGCTTTGGAAAAATGAGGTTGCCCTAATAAAACTGCTTTCCATACACATTTGGTTTAATAGGCAATTGTTTAATGAACACAACCCATTGTTTGTGTGTGTGTTGTGTGTGTGTGTGTGTGTGTGTGTGTGTGTGTGTGAGCGTGTTTGTGTGTGCACGTGTTTATAGCTGCATGTGTCCTGTATTATATTCCCAGTGCAGTGTGCATTTCCAACACATAGATCCAAGTGTGTTTATTTAAACATGCTATATACATAATAGTATACACTGAAAGGGTTTGAGAAATCCTTGGTTTGTGTATATCTGTGTCTGAAGATCTGTCACAATTGTTTCTAGAGCAATGTGTCAAAAATACTTTAATTCATTGAATGATCATACGATATATATATATATATATATATATATATATATATATATATAGTATATTTCTATTATAATGTTCATCAATACAAAGTTCAAACATCGTACTAATTCCAGAAGGTGAAAAAATAGATGCTTTGATTAATTTATTTAACCAGATTAACTTTGTAAATGGATGTGAGTTGTCAAAATACTATACTCTAGGCAGATGTACTGTAGAATCTCTTTCCATTTTGTGGATCCAATACAAGTGTGTTGGCTTAATTAAACTCTCTGCCATTGACCTGCTGTCTTGTCTCTCTGCTTTATCTTTGACTGAAGCCTGCTGTTGCTGGTCTTGGGTTGACTGGTGCCTGAGGCATGTTCTCTATTCTCTGTCTCAATGTGAGTGTGTGATTGGGTTTTAGTGTGTGTGTGCATGTGCGGGCACAGATACAAAAGTAAGATGGGGTGCTGAAACAGAGAAAGGGGAAAAAGATGAGAGGATGAGATAAGTAGATACTGTAGTCAGGGATGCAAGAAATGCAAAAGAAAGAATGAGTGAAGCAGAAGGAGAACAGGATCAGGACAGATATTATTGAAAGTATCTGTGAAAGAGAAAGAGAGACGGAGAGAAACCGACAGAGACACAGGCACAGAGAGGGGAGGAGTTAGCACGTGGGACCATGCTCACCTGAATGGGGATCATTCTGTGGAGTTTCAGTGCCCCCTTTTGGTGGAATCTGGTAAAGCAGCCAATGCAGTAGTTCTCTGTGCATTCAGCACACATCTACAAAACAGATACACAGTGACGTCAGTGAGTGTGTGTGTGTGTGTGTGTGTGTGTGTGAGAGAGAGATCACAATCACTGTGAAAAAAAGTGATTATGCATGTTGATGTACAGTGTGTGCATGTGAACATGTGTGTAACTATCTGCACTGACAAGCAGAAGCTTTAGTAATATTTGTTAAAGATTTAAGCCTAAAGCTGGTCTCTTCCTCTTCTCTAACCTCAACCTTGCCAAACAAAATTTGACAGAAGGGATGAATATTGAAATGGATTCTCTGGCAAGATACTGCAAGGTGTGTGTGCACGCGCTGGTTTGTGTTTAGTCTGTGTGGGTGTGTGTAAGAGAGAGAGAGAGAGAACATGGGAGGGAGTGCCTGTGAGCACATACATGCATGTGTGATAAGAGAGAGAGTGTGTGTGTGTGTGTGTGTGTGTGTGTGTGTGTGTGTGTGTGTGTGTGTGTGTGTGTGTGTGTGTGTGTGTGTGTGTGTGTGTGTGTGTGTGAGTGAGAGAGAGAGAGAGAGAGTGAATGCATCTTAAGGGAGGTCATTATCATATCTATCTGTGAGAATCCGGTCTTATTAGGGGGGGAAAGTCCTTGCATCAGCAGGTTAGGGAGATCGGGCCTAGACCGGGTGGACGGAGCACAAAGACTAGGATAGGAGGAGTGGAGAAAGCCAATGAGAAGGGAGGTATATGTAGAAGGGCGGGTGTGAGGGAGAAAAGGACCAAGGCTTCTTAAAATTCATGAAACAACAAACAGTAAACAACCAGACACCATTTGTTTGGTTCCCTTATTTTGACATGCAGGTTTATTTTATGCTATGGTCCACGGTTTCATCGTCATGTCAAATTCAGAAAGTATTTCTACTTATCCAAATTGGGACTTTAACTGTTTTTGTGACAGTGTGATATTTTTCTGGATCTAATGTCTTGGACCCCTTCTTGGTCACTTGCATTTTTGCTAAATTTTCACCTGTTTATATATTGCTGATTTGGACAAAAATTGAGCTAAACAAGGCAACACAATAAACAAAACAATTAACTGTTACAAATGTATTGTGGATCATAAAGTTATACCTGCAGATTCAATTTATTTTTTTAATCATGTATTCATAAATGTATTTAAGGGGCACAAAATAAATGGACACAGTCTCTTTCTCACACATATATGTGTGTGCGTGCGTGTGTGTGTGTGTGTAGTTGTAGGCTTGCATGTGTGGGCACAACTCACTTGCAAGCCTACAGCTGCCACATTGCCCTTTAATGGTAACATAAAGCAGGGCCTCATTCCCTCTCTCAGGCCTCAGGATAAATTACAGCCACTCCCCAGGGACTAGGCATCCCTATCAGGCTGCAAGTGGCATATCACCGAGCTCTCCTGTGCCACACAGAAGGAAATGAGGTCCTCTTTTTGCCTGGATGATTCTGGAATACAGCACAAGTGTGTGTGTGTGTGTGTGTGTGTGTGTGATGTGTGTGTGTGTGCGTGCGTGCGACATGATTGTGGCCCTGTGCCAGTTTGTGTGAGTCATAGTCTAAAACCAGCCCAGATGCGTATATGATTGTGTGTGCATGTATGTGTGTGCATTTGTGTCTGTAAGTGCAGCTCCAGGCAGAATGTCATAGACAGAGTCATAACGCTTTTCATTATTGCCATCATTATAGGGCACAAGAGCTATTCAAAATGCGTGTGAGCGCGTGAGTGGATTGTGTGTATCCGTGTGTGCGTTTAGCCTATGTGCTTGCCCAGACTACTATAAGCATTGCCATTAAGCCCATCACTATGGGGCACTGGGGGCATTGGGCCCTTCATTGGACAATTTAATGTCATCATCATCAAATGCACAATCAGGCAAATTACCACATTACATTTTAAATGTGCAATGTGTTTGCTGCACTTAAAATAACTTATTCCACAACAAAAGGGGAAGAAAAATCGAGTCTGTCAGCTCAATCAGTTCAACCCCTCCCTCTCCTTCATTCCCTCCATCAATCTCTCTGTGTCCCTCATTGCTCTCGTTCTCTCTCTCACTGTCTCCCAAGCATTAGTTATTCAATACTAAACACTGCCTGCTTCACAGTCACACATAGGGCAGGAATTGCGAATGAGTAGCTGAGGATCTAGAAGAAGGGAAGGGGGAGCAACTGGTAATCGAGCATGTGTTACTCAGCTCAGTTTGACATACTCTTTACAAACACACACATGCACACCCACACAGTATGGGTTTTCATCTCCTCTTGTTCACACATACAGTTGCAGGCCTCCTGAGCAGTAGTGGATGAAGAGCGAGAAAGAACAAACAATGGTGCACCCGGAGGTCTTGAGTATCGATGAACAGATCCAGCTAAACTGTTATCAGTGCAAACAGAAACACACAGATAGACCAACAGATAGGACAGCAGAGGCACAGCGAGAGAGAGGCAAAAAGGACAGATAAACATGATGGACAGAGTGGAGAAAGGGATATGGCAGAGCAAAAAAAGTAGAAGAATGAGAGAGGAGTAAGTGTGTTAGAGTGAGAACGAAAGAACGAAAAAAGAAAGAAAGAGGAGACAGGTAAACACATAAAGCAAGGAGAAACAGGGAAGTGGATAGGTAGACAGACGGCATCTTGATGACAGGAGGAAGAGAAAAAAACAAAATACAGAAAGAGACCGAGGGTAAAGAACCAAAAACAAATGAACAGACAAACAAATGAAGAGGGGTGGACGTGTAGAAAAAAAAGAGAAGAGAAGGAGGGAGAAATAGATTCAGCATTTTAGCTATGAGATAGGTCAAATTATCTGACTCCTGGGGCCAGATGTACAAAACTCTGGAGATTCACAACTAAAACGTTGTCGTGTACGCATGGCCATTTGGCTATTTCTCAATCAATGTGGAACTGAGCACACTCTCATGAGTAGAGCCCATCCGATTTATCGGACAGCTGATATTATCAGCTAATTACATTGAAATCAGTATAGGCGTTTATAACAGCCAATAAATGATTAAAAAAGAAACAGGCAGAGCCTTCATTCATGTCACGAGTTTTGCATAATTTACCCACCAGAGGACAATCTGCAACTCCCCTGTTACCAACACTGTGAGTTGGTCATTTATCATTAAAGTACATGACTTAAAAAAATATAAAAACAGCCCTCATCACTTTTCTCCTGAAAACATGCATGATACATGCTAACCCTCCCGTTTCCCCTCTCACAGTTTCCTCCTGGGTCACTGTAGTGTATTTATTGTTACAATAGTTGTGTGTTGGAGGCTACGCTGTTGACAGACTTGATTTTAGATTTATTACTGTGTGGCAGTTTGAGCGGATGGTCCAATCATTTCTCCCTAGCTCATCACTTCTAAATATGCTCTATCATCGCTTAGTGCAGCTAACGCTGCACATTGCATTAGATTAGCTACAAAGCTAGCTAATGCCCTGTTTATCAGTGGAAGAGCGCTATCGTAAATGAGAGGTTAAACTATAGTGTGTAAAATACTGTAAATATATCTGCGAGCTACATGTCTTTAGTTACAGTCGGTGCGTCAGCAATTATTAAACTAGAGGGGACATGTAAATAAACGTGAGCTGAACAAGTATCTAAAACGACTTCCTGTCAAACAAAGGTATTGCTACTCTTTCAAATGTGAAATTCTGTGAAATCTTGAAGTTGTGTCTACAATGAGGTGTAGCCCAAATTTAAAAATAAACTTAAAAATAAACATTTTATCTAAGCTCAACACAAGACAGTAAAATTAAATTCTCAATTAGTGACATTTGCTCCCTCAAAAAAGGTAGATTTGTTTTTTGTCATCAGAGACTTTAAAAAAGCATCCCTACATAGGGGTGTTGTTTTTTTGTCAAGTGAATGTTTGATGAGTGTTATTGAGCTTTCTGTCCAAAGAGGAAATGCTTCAACTGGAGGCTTTGGAGTTACAAAATGTTCAGCCATACAGTGTCTCTTGTGTCTGTCTGTGTCTGCGTTCATACCAGTCCAGCAGTCCTGACTTCACATTGTCCACAGTATGTTCCCCTTGGTCTGTTTTTTCTTGTTGTCTGAAGACCAGTGGTAGGGGGTGGAGGTGGTGGCTGAGGTGGAGCTAAACAGAGTGAGACCATTTTTAACACTTGGCAAGGGGATTTAATTCAATATTATTGACATTTAAATTATATTCACGAAAGTAACTACCTGTCTAATCCAAAAATAACTAGGGCTGCATGATTTGGAGAAAAAGTCATGTTGCAATTATTGTGCACAATATTGCTATTTACGATTGCGATTCAATTATAATGGTTGTTGTCTTAAAAGTTACTTGCACACTGCTCTGGTGTGGGCAGAGAAAATAAGCCAACTGCAGCGCACACAGAGAAGAGAGCATCACACACACGTTTTCTGTTTTATTAAATCGCACACTTTTTGCGGTTATTTAATAGCATTTGATGACATCGCTATTGCGATTAGATCAATCGTGCAGCCCTTAAAATAACAAGCCAAACAAAGTGTCAAAACTACAGTAGAGTTCTCATACAAAGTAATTATCGTACAAGAAACATTAACAAGATGCTTATACAATTTCAGCCAGTGTTGTGAATTGTTTTATATAGTAAATAATAACAAAACAAAAAAGATATATTAACTATTACAATTATGACTAATTGTATACTCTAAAAACAGTACTTTACTTACACAGTAAAGTTTCATTTAGTGCTGCTGTATGCATTTAACACATATCAGCACATTTTGAAACGTTCTGATTCAAGATGTGATTTTGTGCCTCGGGCATCTTCAAAACATTAATAATTATGCCAAGGTTGGCTACTGGTTACAGAGATTAATCTCTAACACGAGAACTCCACAGTCTAGCCCCTGTGATGGCAAGTATCCACCTTACTGAAGTAACTCCGAGCCAGACACTGAACCTTTACCTGTTCCCAGGGTGCTGCTCTGAAGCTGCTCTTGAATGTTAACCTCTATGTGGAGGGTAGAAAGAATTTCAGTACATGGTAGTGTATCAAAGGGCCAACGGCTTTTTTAAGCGCACATCCATGTCAAGTCTACCTGGTGCTGGTAACACACAGCTGAAGCCAAGGTTGTGGCTGTAAACTACTCACCTGTCAACGGTTCATCCTTCAGCACTCGGATCTTCACCTTGCCTGCTGACAGCTGTTGGGGAGACAAGGAGTGACAAATCAGTGGCGACAGTTTGTGTAAGCCCTCAGTTTCCTAACACTCCTGCACATGTTTCTTTTGTTTTTGTGTGTTTATGTAGGTATGTTTTTATATACTACTCTGTGTTCATATTATAGTGTTTGCAATTTTTACATGGCTGCATTTTTTTGTCATAAAATGAGTCCATTTAATTTTGATTATATCTTTAGTACTCTCTAGCTGTTGACAACTGACTTGAAGACAATAAGTAATTACATGTACAACATTGTGGTACTTAGGAAAAGTTTTGATCACATTAGTATTGAGATTTTTATTTATATTTTTAATTATGACAGTCTACACTATGGTTATTGCCTCTCAATGAAAATCAGCATTTTGTTTTTGTTTTTGATAACCATTATACCCCCTGGCCGCTGCAGAAATTGAAATGCAGCTATCATTCTTGTTCTTTTTTTTATACTAAGGCCATGGTAACCTGGAAAAGGAGTAAGGGGCTGGGTGCAAAGTGCAATCTCAGGTCGGCTATGTTCTGTACAAGTGGTTGTACCCTTCTGGTGTTTTCATAGATGCAGACACAAAGTGTGTTCACAGCATACATGAAAACAGGAATTAGGAGACGTCTGTTACAGCGCAAGTAATCTTTAAAGTAGCAGTCGGCAACAATTGAACATACAATGCAAAACTTTTTGCGTTTTTCTCTGCTGCTTATATCACTCGGCTAAGCCCCTCTATCCAATAAACAAGAAGGAGCCGGTTGCCCTTCGAAACTTCAAACCACATAGGGCTCTCAATGGCGAGAGTCTCCCCATGACCCCAGTGTCTATTGCTTCTGCTTGTCTTCGACACCTCTCCAGCCCTGGCTTCAGAGGCAGCTGTGACACCTAACAGCAGGATGAGAGGCTAGTACACCACTGCCCCCCCTAAAAAGTTATTCCCCACTGTTTGTCATGATGCCTCTACACTGTTGTTGCCAAAGGACGGATTGGCAGTTCTTTCATTGCTGGTGGTTATTTCACAGCCATTATGTTTACAAAACCTCTGACGCCATGCACGGAAGATATTAAGCGTGACTTAGTGACATCATGTGGAGGCAAGTTGTGCAGTGTGTGCATGACCAGTGACTGACACTGTGTTAGAGACTCTTCCTGGCTCTGATTTGTTGTTCTGACTCGGGCGCGGTGGATTCTTGCAAACAGCATTAGGAGCAGTAGGGCAGTAGGAGGAGCCAGAGGAACCTGATTTTTTTCACGGATTATCTGTCTCATGTACTACTGTCAAGATATAGTGACAGTTTCAGCAAATATGCCAAAAAGTTATTTTTATTAAATAGTTATTTTATTAAATAATGAATTTTTAAGGTCACAAACCACAAGAGAAAGCTTCTCAGAGTTTAAGGAATCTGGCTTGAATACTCTATGTTAGCTCTAACATAGCTGTAACAGTACATGTATTTGTACCAGACCATTTCAGTACAGGACATTCGGGACGGTGCACATGTGCACCGAATCCAGTCTTTAACGTCATTTACTAGGCTTGTTTTGTGTGTGGAACATACATAATTTCCAAGTTTCCAAACGTACATATCAAATCTCCACCGTGCGGTGCTACAGCGCTACACAAGCAGCACGCTTTAGCCCAGCCTCTCGCTAACTAGTGACTTAAGCATCACAGCCAGTGCAGAGAAGCCAAAGCTTTAGGACCCTCCCTTATAAGGTCTTATGGGAACACTTCGGTTTCCAGTGAAATACAACAATGGACAAGTCGATAAGATGAAAGCAGTGGGCCGACATTTCTCAGCAGTGATCGGGTATGTTTCTAGCAACACGTCAAGCTTGCTAACTCACTAATGGTATCACACGAATGAGAACGTCAATGCAACAAGGGGAAAAAAACAAAAACGAGCACAGTGCAAACGCCTTGGCAGGCGAGCAGACTGAGCAGGCCTTCAAGCTGGGATTGATAATGCTCATAGATAGAATAAAAGAATAAGAAGAATAGTACACTGTAATCCATATTATTATATTTTTTATTATAATTTATTAGCTATATGGTTTTGAGAATACTTTATTTAGTGGATAACTTGTTAGTAGTTTGCAGCAGTATTTTACAGTAACCCTGACTTCAAAACCAAGGTACATACTGAACCGAGATTTTTGTATACCATTACACCCCTAGTTAGTTCCCATTAGTAATTAGAATGTAAACAAATGTGTAAAGTCCTAATCATCTTCAAAACAGACAAATTACCACACACAATCCACTTCCACAGAAGTATTGACAGATTTCTCTTGTACCTTTTGGAGTCTGTTCTCCTGGTTCTTCTTAGTGCAGTTTGTTAAAGCATTGCTGTTTAACGAACCACATTGTCCAGACTTCCATCTAAACCCTCCAGAATGCCTGAACAGAGAGACAAATAAAGAGAGCGAGAGAGTTTTTCTTTGGCAGTTGTAAATCAACAGTCTTGAAGTTCAACCCCTTAAATTTGACATGCATAGCTCTTCTACAGTATTATATGTACAACTTTTAAAAAATGGAAAGAGAAACAGTGATTACATCTGTTTCAGTCCTTAATTTAATGTGTTTTTTCATGAAGACATATTTCCATATTCACAAAATGCAACAGTCACTCTGATGACTCTAATAGACAATCTTGGAGTTAAAAAACAATTGAGATCTTTCATTAACAACAAAATGCAACACAGGCACAGACACACACACATCATTTTTCTAGTTTATGAATTCCCATTACATTTGAGAGATACATTCTTTACAATCCCACACTAACTATAAAAACATAACAGAATCATTCTTAAACTGTATTAGATCAGAGGAAAAACTGCAAAACAAACACCTTGCTATTCCTGTGAAACTGAAGGCAGAATAGATGTAAGAAAAGTCAGAATTAATGCATTTTAATCCAGTGAAGAATCCAAGGAGACTAAGGTATTTTAATAATAATGCCAGGCTTTAAGTAGAGGCGAAGGAACTGATGTCAAGAAAAAGAAAATAATATCAGCATAAAAAAGGTGTAACGGTACCACATTACTAAATCCTTAGTCCCTCAGACTAAATCCGTGACAGAAAAAGAAAAGAATTGAGAAATCACTTTGTTCCATTAGACAGAAAAGAGTGTTTAATTTATCACAACACAGTCCTTGTGTGGTTAAGAGGACTTGGAACAGCAAGGAAAAGCACTTTGCCACATGCCTTTACATACACACAAGAATTTGGCTTTGCCAACAAAAATTCTGCACGTTAAATATTCACATTGAGAGATACAGTCTAAGACCAAAATTATGTTTTCCATCTCGTTATAGGCAACACAGGTCAATGGAACCTCTCACACAGATATACACACACTCACGCAGGACGCTCCTGTCAGTTGCAGAAAGTGAAGAAATGGAGAGGAATCCTCATTTAGAGGTGAGTTATTCATGCTCATGTTGTTGAATTATTTATGCTATTTATGCTATTGTGATGTCTGGCTGTCTTTGAAAGAAGTTTATTTTGGATTGAGCTGGCAGCCTGTCAAGGCACAGGAAGTCAGACTCTATTTGTGTGCGTGAGAGTGTGTCTCTTTGTATCTGCCTGTGTGTGTGTGTGTGTGTGTGTGTGTGTGTGTGTGTGTGTGTGTGTGTGTGTGTGTGTGTGTGTGATGGCAAGAGTTGCCAGCAGCCCTGACGTTGTGGCTGTGCTGTGCTGACACTGAGGGTGGGCGTCAGGTAATCACACTGGCGACATCACCTTTGCAACTGGACTGTCGCTAGGGGAGACAGTTGAGGCACACCCCTGTCGGTGCGGGATGACAGGGTGTCCCCTCAGGACAGGTAACCTGGAGAGATAAGGTGTGTGTGTGTCTGTGTATCACTGTGGACATTTTGCATTAGCAAAGATCTCATTATCTAATCCAGACAGACACACACTCATTTATACCCACACGTGTAAACATGCACTTCAAAAAAATAATGGTTTAAAGTTGTTTTTAGAAAGATACAGACACGTTCCCACAGGCAACGTTTCTCGATCTTACAAGCACACACCTTCTCAACCTATTGCATGGACTGTGAGTGCTGCTGGCAGACCACTCCAAACAACAAAGTTTAATCAGCACAATCAAAGTTCTTTTCAACACTTTTAACTAACAATAACAGGGTGTGTGTGCGTAAGAGAGATAGATTGAGAAAGGGATATTGTTGACTTCAGTCTATGCAAAAACAGCAATGCAACACGACATGCAGTGAACTGACTACACCTGTTACACAGAAAAAGTATACATAGCATACACAGGCGCACGCACACTCACATACGACTATCACACATTGCTGTGCACTTTCCCTGTCTAGTGGATGGATAGCAGATGACAACCTCTGAGTCACAACTTGCATGTTGTTGGAAAACAAACATCAAACGCGACACCAAATGCCACCTCGTCAAAAAACATTTCTTCATCAAAGTAAAAGCGGAAGAAACACAGCAAGGAGTTTCGCATTAGCTTAGAGCAAACTCATATTTCTAAATGATAAACAAATGTATTGCAATGAAAGGAGAAGAAACGCCAAGACATTCAATGTTAACCCAAAGCAAACACCACCTACCACACCTGGACACACTCATGTCTAACACAAGGACATACGCACAAAAATGCACACGGCTGTCACCTTTTACTGACCCATCTCAGCCAAAGGGAGAGCTGACAACATCTGTGTCCCGCACGCATCACACACAGACATGTAAATGCACAAACATTTGGAAGTCTAATGCCAAAGTAGTCGTGTCCTTTCTCAATTCCCTCTCTCCCAGCGTGAGACAAGAGGACAGGGACAAAAACAGTGCGGGTTGCGACAGGAGAGATACATACCAGAGGCATGAAACATTCAGGCATAGAATCCTAAAAACACAAAGTTAACACATGTGCAATGTCAGATCACAGGGTACACAAAAAAGGAACAAAAAAGGAACCAACAAAGACTGGGGGGGGGGGGGGGGCCAAAGTGCAAACAGAAGGTAAAGCTCAGCAAAGACAGCACAGGAAGCAGGAAAATGGGGAAACTCAACTGTACTTTTAGATAAGGCAAGAGCTAGTGTCTGTAAGCTGTGTAGGCCTAAAGACAGAGCTACATTAAATCTGTGATTCGGGCAGGGCCAAAACAGAGAATGATGTACTACATTTGCCCCAAGCCCCCGGTCTGGCTTTATTATTGCCTGTGTACTCTTCACGAACTGATTATACCGCACCTCCTCTCAGCAGAGATATTGTGTGTGTGTGTGTGTGTGTGTGTGTGTGTGTGTGTGTGCAGCCCGACTCTAAGACAAAAATGAACAATTCATCTACTCTGGGAGCTCTGCGATCTAAGAGAGAAGCAGAGAGAGAAAAACAGAGTGGTGCATAACACAGACGCACAGTACACTGCACAGCCTGAGCATAAATCACAGCTTGAAGATCAACAGTAAAGACTTGTCAAAGATACACTCACATGTTCTGAGAGGAAAAAGACGGGTACGAGAGGAAGCTTAGAGAAAATCCAGGTAACCTTCACTTCATACATCAGAACACCAAACCTCTGTCCTTGTCTGCTTTTTCCCCATGTCAATCAGAGAGGAACTGATGGGAAACTGTCTCCTCTTTTTCATTAGAGGTTTACCAATTAATTGATTCAAACTGTTAAGCTGGGTTTTACATCTGAGAGACTGCATCATCACCACACACAATGTTCAAATAAAAGGGAAGAGGGAACTACAGCTACATTAACGTGCAGTTCAATTGTCTGCCTGACAGGACATGTGTATCTGTTTTATTTTAGTACCTGATAATGTAATTTACTCCATGACTGCTCCTCTTCAATCCCAGTTCACGTGCTCTCAGCTTCATCACAAACCTTTCTTTTACCTTCCATCCTCTTGTGCTCTTCTTCTATCTACTGTATTATCAAGAATGTCGACCAACAGGCAGCAAATATACAACACAAACTGGGTTTGGAAGCATGGAAGTATGCTGAACTTGAAAGGTAGTAGTTAACTATAAAAGGTATCTGCTCGTTTGACATCTCAATCAAAACAAAGGACTTGCTGTGAGTCTCTGCCTTTGGTTCGCAGTAACACTAGAAATGGAAAAGGTATTAAAATGTTCTGCTATGCTCATCTTGGCAACAGTTCCGCACAGTCAAGACTGATTAGTGACACCACTGCACATGAAAACAAATCAGCAAAGTATTATTAATCAACAGTAGCCTGTCTGAAAAGAAATGTTGACAAATGTTTCTATTCTAAACAGGAAAGTCAAAATGAGACAAAAGAATTATTCTAAATGTGACATTATCATTTTTCCAGTTACCTCTCAGCCACATCATATCCAGACTGCACCATTTAATCTATTTACACTTTGTAGATGAGCCAGCTAAGTCCTTCTGCTATCATCACTACCTCTCACACATGCACAAACTCTCTCTGTATCTCCAAGCTGGTTCACCCTCAAAATCGCTAGTAATAGTTCAAAGTTTGCTTAAGAAGGATTGCTGTCCTGTAGAGGAGTTGAGTGTCTGTAACCCGCAAAGTGTTAAAAAAACAACAACAAACACAAGTGCCATTCTTTATGGAGGACAAGTATCAAATGTTACACACAGGCAGCCACACACACACCATGTCGTATCTTGGGGCTGGCGTAGTGGTAAATGTTGCAGTATTTCAGTGTGACAGAAAACACTGTGTTATTGTGCTTATCGTTTGTGCAGCCTGGACAAGATGGCCCTCTCCCCAAACTGATGTATGGCTTCTTAATTAGAGCTTGGCCTCCATTGGGAAACAAAGCAGTAATCATATACCAGGACACACACACACACACACACACACACAATTCATCTCCTAAAACAATAAATACATTAACCTATAAGTATAATCTACTGTGGGCATTTCCTTGTTGTTTGTGATGTATGAATTTGAACCAATAGAAATACATATATCATGCGGAAAGATACCTCTGCTCTAAATCACTGATATTGTAATTAGCTATGCTGCCTGTAAATGTGTGTTTGTGTATACCCTTTTCTGGCTGTTACTATTTGAAGGAGTCTCCATGTAATATACATACTCTGCTTCTCCCTAAAGCTGTCCCAGAGTTATGTGCTCATATATTGTGATATACACCCCTATTAAGCTGTTCTCCATAACTTCACGTTGGGTAACACATCTTAGAGTTATCAATGAAATGAGATGAAATGAGGTGAACTGGGAACAGAAAATAAAACAATCACATTAATAACCAGTGTTTGTTCTCATTCTGCAAATGAATTTCCTACTCACACAGGACAACCCCTAATAGAAATAGGCCAGGTACATACTCTGTAATGAAATGGGGTGAAAGTAAATATATGCTATTTTGTGTGTGTGAGATGCACATGTAGGATTTTTTTCATTTTAATAGTCTTACACACACAGACACTTACACACACAACAGTAACGGGCCAGTATAATTTTGTGGTAGCATGTTATTGTGTGTTTCTGCATGGATGTGCCTGTTCACTATGTGAATGCTGTTCCATTAAATTTAAGAATGGCGTAAAGCCCAATATCCAATCCTAATCAAAATCCAATGAATGAATGTGTGTGTTTGCGTGTGTGAGCGTGTCAGAATGTGATGATACCATCTCTCAGTGTTGACAGTCTTTCTATACAATTCATTCATACTTGATGCCTATGAACCAGTTAGAGCAGATGTGGCCCTGTGACAGCCTGCAGTTTATATTGACAACCTCTTGACAGTGTTTATCACTACAAACGCCCTTGCTTTCGAATTCTGCCCAGTGTTGATCATCAAAACAATATAACAGAAAAAACATAATCTCTTTGTCATGCTGACACCTGTCATTTGTCATCATTTGTGTTAAAGACTAGCAGGAAAGTTTGTTTCCACTGCTTGTGATCAGTTTGCACAGTCACTCAGGCAATTTCATTACATGCAGGCCTGGCCTTTACGGGAGGAAATTAAATCTACTGCAAAGACTACATGATCACAATGTGTTCCTAGGCAAGTTTAGCCTAGACTTGCATGAATATGAACCTCTCTCTGATAAATATAGAAATATAGAAATCTCAAAAGTTATTAAATGAGAGACGAACTATGGATTTGATAAGTTAAGAGGCCTGTCTCAGTCTGCGTTCTTGTCTTCTCGTGGGCTTGTGAAACTTCATTAGCCGAAGTGATTTGTACTCCCCAGTACACCCGTCCAAAAGCTTGAAGAAATTGTATTAAATTTTAATCTATAAAGTTCATGTTGTAGTATTTTGTTTTTTTCTTCTTTTTTTTCCAGATGACAGACTGAAAGAGCAGCTGGAACTTTTGAAGATACTGAACGTTACTTCTCCCCTTTGACATTTCCTCAGCCTCCCAAAATGAAATGAATATATGAGATGTATTTATTTAAATAAATACAAACGTTTGCTGGGCACATGCTGCACAAGAAAATACGCGACCATCTGTAGATCCCCTGCAATTACTCTACATCCTATGATAGTTAATGTATGGCATGATGTAAACAAATAAAGACTTACTGAAAATATAGTGGCAATTACAGGCGCCAAACAAAAGCATGTAAAGCTGAATACATAGCAGACCGGTACAATCAGGACTTGCAGTTTTGATTTATGATTGGGAAAAGTAAAACATTAAAAAGAAATGTGGTTCTTGGGTTGGTTGAGTCAATACTTGTCATGTCATTTTAAGAATAGTTTAACATTAAATGCTTTCCATATGTATTTTACTGTTAACATGCCCTCACATTAATTTCTTTCACATTTAGGGGACATTGTTGGCCATTGATTTCAGCAAAGGGATAATATGAGTACAGTTGCATATAGGTTGTCAGGACTAAGTGTCTGTAGGGCTCCACTGACCTTTACAATAGTCCACTATAAGGGCATGTGACTACTTCATCTATGAATGGCTTTTTCAATTCTCTGACTACTCTTTTTCCTTCCATGGCAACCATTTCTTGACCTTTAGCGGTAGAGAAGTCATCGACCTCCCCCTCTCTCTCATTTAGTCTTCTCCATCTATCTTTCTTACTTAGTGTCTCTACTTTCTTTGCTGATTGCTTCTTTACAGCTGTTGCAGTCTCCCCCCCCACGTTTTTCTCTCTCGCACTGTCTCCTGTAGTCACCTGAACCAAGAAGGACTCCTTCTGTCAAAACTAAATATTTTCTCAATATTGCCTGCCATTTATTTTCATTTTTTGTTTATCTGGGTATGGTTGTTACATGCGGTCTAAACTCTGCAGTCAGGTTCGAGTGGCTAGGCCTGCCATAAATGTTCTGTCTTAGGTAAGTACCTGTTTTCTTTGGCTTACAGTGGGGAAAGTGTTTTGATGGCAAAGACAGAAATAATAACAATGATTTTAGTTTTTGAGCTCTGTCTCGCTGCTGCCAGATGCAAGAGAGAGAAAGAGAAGACATATGGCCCAACACAATATCCACATAGAGCTTAAGCTTTCAGAAAGTGATAGAGACACTCTAATTCAGACCTGTCCCCAGCATCCCCAGTGTAAATGCCACCTATCTTTCAATATTTTTAAATATCCCGCCCCATATAGGCTGTGATTGGTCGGTTCACGACAAGTGACACTGATGATCTACTTTAAGCTTCTCTCTCCGCTGAAAGAGTTTAGCAGGCAGGCGAGAATGGGAGCAGGTGAGCGTCAGTGCCCAGAGAACTTTATATGGAGAAGACAGAGGAGAGTACCAGCAGCTTAGGAGAAGTCCTAGTACACAAGAAAATGTACCGGTACACCAAAGAGAAAAATGTCGACGTGCCGATACTGCGAACCAGTGCCTTCCAGCCCACTTCAAGCATTGCCTATCACTGTGTATGAAGCCAATACTGGCGCTGTATCAGGACTTGAGTCCAGTAACACAGTTCCCGAGTGCAAGTTTGCCACCAGTTCCTGTGTAATAAAGTGGCAGTAACAGTAATTAGGATTTGTATAGTTTTGATTGTTAGCTCCTGCTGGAGCGTGCAGAGACAACAGCGATACTCTATCTTTGGATCACAACCTATGGGGTCACATCCGCCATATTCCTTGCTCTTCCCCCTCCATTGTTCTCACACACACACACCTACACATCCTTGCTGACGGTTGTATGCTTTAGTTTTATTTATATTTTTGTTTAGATTAGATGATAGTGATTTGTTGGCTGAAGTTGTGGATCATTGATCTTTGCTGAGGTTGATAAATCCCTTAATTTTAAGGAGTCGTTTGCTGTGGTTATATGTATAGTGTTGTAATAACAGCTGGTCAGTGCTCAGATTCACCCTTCACTGTCCCCATATTGTGAAATAGTGTTTAGTAATTGGCTTACAGATGAACAACCCTTTTTGAGACTTTGTTCTCGTTAGGTTATTGATTCCTGAATCCTGAATCATCCATGATCCATGATGCCCTCTAGTTATTCATCTTTATTATTAACTGTTATACTATTATTAACTTTAATAGTTAAGAGATGATATTTAGCTAAAAATATAACAGATAACCATAACAGATATTGAATATGATGTACAGACAACAACAGGAACAGTAAAATTATCTGTGCAACAATTTATGAAGCCATATGACACCCCCACCTCTGTGTTTTTTGTTATTGCTGCTGCACCCATCCTACATAAACTTATTCACTAACCTTTCTTTCTCTCTTATTTTGACTCCCTTCTCGCTCATCCCAAATCCTTCCTCTGCTTGCTTCTTTCTATTGTCTCACATCCATTCTCTCCTCCCCACTTTAGTCTGTCCCCTCTGCCTCACAACTTCTCTCTCTCTCCTCTTTTGATAGTACAACCGCAGCTGATACTCACCCTCTCTCCTCCTTCTCTTTAGTCATGCTCTCTTTCAGCTGCTGCAGTTTCTCCTCCATGTCTTTGCTCTCCTGGGCCAGAGTCACGGTCTGCATCTGCAGTTCCTGCAGGTTTCTATGGCAACATACACATGTTCACAGATATGCAATCAATCAACCACAATCAATCATACAAATGACCTACACCGTCAGACTGGACAGCCATGCTTTCATCAATCTGTTCAATTAATCTGCTGCCCTTGCAGGTCCCTGTTGCCATGACTGATCAATAATTTAATCAATTAGTCACTGGATCAGGGTACCACCAAGGCAGACATCAATTAAGTCAATTACCTGTTGGCAAATGAGAAACCACACACAAGACTGGACTCAATTTTGTATTGGTTAATATGAATAAAATAAATAGAAAATACTGAAAACTATCACCCTCAAGGGCACGTGGTTTATCTTGCCTGAAACTCCATTTTGAGAAATACTCATTCTCTGGGCAGATTTTGAATAGGAACAGACAGAAATAGTATGGCTGTCATACTACCAAATGCCTTAAATCACATCATTGATCTTGTCTCATCTTACCTGGCATTGAGCTTGATGGATTTGGCCTTGTTGTTAGGAAGCACCACAAAGTCATTTAAATTCATGCCTCTTCTTTCTGGGGGCTCAAGTATTCCTCCGATGTCTTTCACTGTGCTTTTTACATAGAGTCTCTTCTGCGATAAAAATGAACAGTAATGGAATAAAACTGGCTATCACGCTGAGCCCATAGCCTGAACACTGCCGCAATGAAATGAGCAAAATAGATATACTATATTGTTTATAAAAGCAAGGCAGTCACACCTGCTAGCAACTCAGCTTAAAGTGATATTAGATTAAGGTGATTAGCAACTGTACAGCGAGTTTCACTACAGATGGGTAACCTCTTTGAAAAGGCCTTGACATTTCACCTTCTAGTACCCTATATATGAAACTTCTTCCCAATAGACTGCAAAACAGTATAGCTGACGGAAATCAAAATTCAGCTTGCATGATAGCTACCTAGCAGGATGTTTTCACAGTTTCTTTTTATTTGTCATTGCAGGAAAAGCACAGGTGTAGCTAAGCGATAAGCTATATCTGTAAGCCACAATATCAGGATGCAGTCTTGATTAATATTATTAATCACACCTGTGCTTTCCTTGCCAAAAGTGTCTATTGTAAAGCTTCAACAGACTCCAGGTGAGGGAACAAACCCCCCTGACACACACTGTGGGCATCCTTATGTTTTTTTTCTTTTTGGCAACAGCTTAGAAAACATTGTGTTCCTAGTTTACTCCTGGTGCTCAGTTGTCTTGGTTCAAACCAAGAATATATTTGGTAAAGCAAAATATAATAGTTTCAAATGTCTAGCACATAATAACTAATGTTGTTATTTGACCATGGCTAGACTAGACTATAATAGAATATATATTTACTGTCACCAAACACAACATGAAAAATAAACCAGCAGTTAATATAACACATTACTCAATAAGTCATACACCCACACTTCCCTGTCAAATGGAAAAATATGGACTAGCCCTCTAGTAAATTTAGCTGCCCCTCATGAAAAATATATTGAACAGTAACCATAGCCAAGGAGGAAAGAGTTAATGTAAAGAGACGGTTGACTGAAGATAAAATTACTGGTGAGTCACCTAAAGGTTTAAATAACGTTAAACAGACACACGAATTTAACTGAAAGATAATAAACATGAAGCCAACTGTGGCTTGTTAGCCTACGCTGTCGGTGACATTAACCACGTACAGCACATTAACTTCACACTGCTGGAAACATTTTACCTGGCGTTACCTTGCAAACTCCGTGACTCTCCTTGGTTTACCAGCTTTTGATAGCACAGTGTTAAGTGCGTCAAGCGTTTGTTGTCGTTAAATTCAAACGAATATTTCAATAATTCACGATTTGTATCAATATGTCAGGTTTTCGCCGACGGCATTTGTGTTGTGTTGACGGCGTTTGTGTTGGGCTGTCGGTATCACGGCAACCAACGTCTCTCTCGCGATAGCTGTGCTGCAGCTGGTTTACCGGAGGCCGTTTAGTTTCACCATGCGTTTGTAGTTGTAAACTTTTCCCTGCCTGCATTTGTTGATAAATCTTCAACTTAAAAAAAAAGAATTATTACATGTCTTTGTTTGTTCAGGGAATAAACATCGGATTCAAAGACATCAACTCCCCTATTGCCTCAGTAATCATGGGCAACGGGAATTCCCCTTTAATTAAAATCCTCACAGCATCAAGATAAATGTTATAGCTTTGATTAGTTCTTTGAACCCTTGTTTTTTTTCCAACAGACTTTAGAGTTGTCTTTAGTCATCCAATATTACGCTGCTTAGATCTTTCCTGTTGACAATCATTAGAGATCAGACGCAAAATAATTTCCCATTCGCCCCATAAGATAAATGTGCTAGAATGAATTTGATAAGACCAAAGTGAGGGATACAGGGTACGTGTGCCCAAGATGGTGCTTATGTTTGTTTACTAGAAAAATGATCCGCCATGTAGCCTATGTGTTTAATACATAACATTCTACACTGTAGGCCTGTGTCCAAACAAAGAGAAATCTCAATACTTCTTAAAAAGTCAACACAGCATGAAGAAGAAAAAGGACATGACAAGATACTTAACTATTGACATTGCAAGGGACCTTACAATACATATATTTTACATGCCACATAAATAAATAAAGCATGGAAAAAACATCAACATCAGCTGCCCTGTAGGCTATATAATAGTGTAAAAATACTTCCTTGGTCAGTCCACAAAAATCACACCTGCAGTTCATATCAATTTAAACCCTTTCAAGTAGTGTTCACACAATCAATTCAGTGTAGCTTAGTATTTTATTTGACACTTGTTTTTTAATGCAGTTTTATCACAAATCTTCCAAACTTTATGTCATTGTATTTTAGTAATAAAAAAACTCTAAATACTTTCATAACTGAGAAAAGAAATTGTATTTGTCTCTGATAAGGTTGTTATTATTATTTACACAATATTAAGTTAACCTAACTATAGAAAGAAATTCATTTAAGTCAAAGGATCTATACCACTGTCATTTCTGAACAGTATACACCTTTGAGAAACCACATCAAACACAATAACAAATGCTACTGGTTTAACAGGTAGAAAATATTTTTGTAGTAAATATTGCAACATTTAATTTTAATTATTAAAATAATAGTTCATAACCAAGCAAAGTCTGTAATAAGGAAGTTTGTATAACTATTATATTTCTTTGTGATGTTCATTGATACACAGCTATGTGCCTAATAGAGGAAACTCAAACAGACCCAGAGGTTATGTTTGTGCGTACTGTACATAGGTCTATCTGTCTGTCTTTCCCGGAACCATGCAGCCAGGCAGTCATCCATCCAGCCCTCATCTGTATTCCAGGACAAAAGAAACTTTCCAATGCTGTTGCATAAGTACTTTGCAGGCCATGCCCCCTCCATTGCTCCTTTTCTCTATGTCTCTATCCTTTTTTGCCGTCCTCCCAACCAAACCACGGGACAATTATGGCTCAGCAAGCAGTGAACACAGCTCCACCTCATCCCTAAATCCTCAATCTATCTCTTTCTCTCCTTCTCTCTCTCTCTCTCTCTCTCTCTCTCTTCCTACATTGTTGGTGTATGACCTATTGCTCCTGCCATCAGGGAAGTGTGGGTGTATGACTTATTGAGCGTGCCTCTGTGCGTGTGAGTGTGGATGGTCATTTAGGGTCGTGACCCTCCAGCTGCATTCTGTCTCTGCTGCTAAACAGTTACTTTCTCCCTCCCTCCCTTCCTCTCTCAGCTCTGACTGCATAGACAGCTGGGTGTGCAGTAGCATACCAATGAGCGGACGAGTGAGAAGAAGCGAGAGAAGGGGTAAGAGAGGGAGTGAGGGATATAGAAATGAAGGGTGGAGGGAGGGAGGGCAGAATGCACATGGAAAAGCAATGCAAGAGAAAGAACAAGAGAGCAATAGAATGCATGGCAGGAGGGGTACAACAGCAGAGCAGTCGCAAGAAAAGGACAAGCGTTGTGCTGTGAAATGTCAGGGCTATTTAATTCATTAGGAGGCAATGATTATGGCTCTGTACTGAATGTCATCTGCTGGGTTAAACCTTCCTCAGCTGCCTCATACTGGATATATATATTGACTGTTTGGTAATAGTTGAAAACCTTTTAGCAATGACAGACTGGCAGCAACAGGGACAAAAAGAAAGGAAGAGGGAGAAAGTAGTTGGCCAGCCAGATTCAACACCATTTTTGTGACTCCTAGGATGCACTCCTGGTTAAAGATAATCCTGGGAGTCTATTAACAAAATAATGGAGAATTTTTTAAATAACCTTGAAAAAGATGGTTGGGAGCTTTCACATATCCATCTTCTATACCTACTTATTCCTACTCAGAGTCACAGGGGGATTGAGACTATCCCTGCATGCACAACTAGCAGGAAGCAGGTCACCGGTCCATCATCGGATTAACGCCAGACAAATGTATTTATATGGGCAATTATAATCTTCAAATGGTTCTGCATCTATTTGGACTGTGCGGGGAAACCAGAGCAAGCAACAGCAAGATGAGGAGAAGATTCACAGAGAAACTGCTGGCCTGTGATCCTTGCTTTGACCGTCAAGCAACAGCACTAACCACCAAGTCCCTGTGCTGCCCCTTACTGAAATTCAATGGTTGGGAAATTATTCAGCCTTATACTGATTGGATCCTGGTCTGTAATTATCTCACCAAATCAAACTAAAGTGCTCTCAATAAAAAAGAACACATGATGTATTGATTAAAGTCAAATCAACTAACCTAGAGTGAAGTGAGGCAGTATAAGGAATCAGTGATGCTGGCAAGTCAAATCATTATACCTAACAAAACAATGAGAAGAAAAGATGAGACAGAATAGAGTCATGCAGGAAGATAAAAAACAAACAAACAGTAGTTCTAATGTGGTTTCAAGCTCAAAGAAACTAATTGGGGGGTGATGTTTCATAGGGTACATACAGACTTCTCAAAATGTACACAGGTGTTTTCAATTATTCTGGATTATTACACTTCAGGCTGAATTTAGGCAAAGCTATGCTGAAATATAGTGAGGTCCAGAGAGTCAAGGTACCAATAAGAAGCATGATGGTGTTGTTACACCTTCAAAGGAGCAGCAGGCAAGTGAGGCAGATGTCAATTAAGTACAGCTCATGTCCTGAGAACAGCAAGTCTGATCAGCCAAAACAAGTGAAACACCAAATATAGCACAAATTTTAACTGAATTTACAGAAAACAGATAAACGAAAAAAGAAAAATTAACATTCCATGTGATTTTTAGGAGATGGGCGTATAGAGATAAACAGCTGGTGGCGGATATTCTCCAATTCAGTGCCATTGAACCATTTTATAAGATGGTGGCGCAAGGTGACATCATTAATCGAGCACCAGTAAAACCTCAAATGTTGGAAAATGTAGAACACAGGATGGAGAAATAGCTTGATTTGTTGGTTTGTGTCATATAATAATTTGAGGGAGGTTACAGTCCTGTCCCAATCGCGCAACAAAGATCTGATGTTTTCATTATTTCGATATTTTTCTTCAGTGGAGTGGAAGTCTCTACTTTTAGCCATTCATTCAACCTTTCCACCTCAACCAAACGTTTTGTGCTATATTTTGACCTTCTTTTTTTAACGCGCAAAAGAATGCTCATAAAAAAACAGGTGAACGAACATGCACTTATAGTAGGAAAAGCACAGAAGTTACTGATAACATTCCCAATGGCTTCTTTCCATTCAATAAACAATTCATCAGTTTGAGTTTTCATAGCAGTAAAAGCACAGGTGAGGGACATTTTGTTAATGATGGCTTTGTTCCATTAAGTATCCCAGTAAGCCATGACAGCGAGCCAACACCCACAACACCGGGACCTCTGATTCAGCACACACAAATGGAATGCACTCATTATTTATGTTATTAATTACACCCATGCTTTTCCTGCAATGACATGCCAATATAACCACTGTGTCTATTGTCCCAGTAAGCCAGGCCAGTGAGTGGGTATGCATATGTTGTGTATTTTTATACATTTAGTGCAATACTTGTAAATTAACTTTAATTACAGTGAGATTTACATGGTCAAACTTAAGTTTATTTAAACATGACATGACAACATGGTAGTGCTGTTGCGCACTAAAGACCCACAACAGTGCTCAATTGTTAAAATTGTTCAAATCCGAGACATTGTTAACTTCTGGCAATAGATGTTTCAAATAATGAGATTCCTTCTCGCTGAGGTTCTCATCACAGAAAACCTCCTCTCAGGCCCTGACTGTGAAGACAGGTACTCGGCGGACATGCCAAAATATGTCAGTTACATTATGAGGAGGTAGAGTTGTAAGGGCAGAGAATCAGGATCAGTACCATCATTAGAGGCCACAGTGACGAGAACATGGGCAGAAATACTTGTCCATGCTCAATCCCTGAAATCATGAAGGTAGTATACTGGTACTATATACTGACACAAATGATTATTCATTCTAATCTGACTTCCTGCCAAGGCCATAGCTACTATTAAGACACCAAGGTCATTTCCTCAGTATTGTCTCTGGGACTGGCACAATCAATATATAAACTACACAATTAAGACTGATTCTGATATTTTATTTTTATTTTTTTGGCCAAAAACACAACATTTACAGAAAATTTAAACAGTTAAAATCATTTAGGAAATGTGGGAAAAGAACATATTGGCGACCTGTCCAGGGTGTACCCTGCCTTTCACCCGATGTCAGCTGGGATTGACCTTGTATGCAGGATAAGCGGCTGACGCTGGATAGATGGATGGATGGGAAAAGAACATTTTTATAGACTTTGTTTAGTTGCTTGTTTAATTTCTTAGCTGGCTGGGGATGCGTTTCATTTTTGACTCTTTACCACAGTATTTCTGAAATCCTGGCTACGGCCCTGCTTCCCACTGAAGATTCCACATGGTATATGATTAGATGGTGTACATATCGTACACTGTATGCATGCATGTGTGTCTGTAAATGTGGTAGTTATTAAGTAGTTAGAATCACAGCTATTGACAATGGACATATGAGCGAAAGAGAAACGACTAAAACACAGACAAATCACAATCCATTGGTGACGGAGACAGCAGCAGAGATGGAAGGGAAGACAAACAAGACTATTTACCAGAGAGCCTGACCGTCAGACACTGAACAGGTGACTGTATGGATTGAAAGGTAGATAAGAAATTAGTGAGGAAGAGCAAAAGCAGAGTGAGAGGGAGTAAGCAATGAAGTAAAAAGAGCGAGAGAGGAGACTATCGAGGTGTCAGGAACTGATGGCCAGTCGGTCACTGTATGTCACTGAGAAAGAGAAGTAATGAGAACTCTGGCGAGGGGAGAGAGGCCAGAGGGCCGGACGCAAAGGCCAAGTGAGAAATTGAGAGATTGAGTATGGGAGCGAGAAAGAGATGGATGAGTGTGAGAGATGAAGGAGGAAGAGGCTGGGGGGGGTGGGGGGAGGGGCACTGGGGAACGTACGTGAGTGGCCCTTCATCATGTGGAGGAGCTTAAGCCGATGCCTATGTGTCACACTCCCAGACACACACAAAAGCGCGCACACAAAGATCACGCACATCAGTCAAAGCTCAGATGAGTATCTGACAGTTAGTGGGGCTTAAGGCTGGTTGATGGCAGGCAGTGATTCTGCTAACCCTGATGATCACCTGATGAAATAGAAGACAGATGGGCAGGGAGATGGTGATATTAAAGCAACAGGGTAGAAAGAAGCCCTGTCAGTCTAAAAGCAACAGCAAGATAGGCAGGTGATGGCTGTTAAAGACCAAAGCAAAATCATTTGAATGAAAACAGTGAGGCAAAAACGTCAAAGGGAAATGTAGGTGTATAGAAAGACTTGAAAAGATGGAGGATACAGTAAACCACAATCCTCCATTGGACAATGATGAATTGCTAATTTTGGCTCAGGTGGAAGGTCTGACAACAACACTGACTGCCTTGTTAAAGCTGCGTCACAATAAAATTATGTGTCATTCTTTTTCTTTTTTTTTTACCCCATTTTTTATATCCAACTCTAGGAAAGGTAGTGAGTGTGACAGTAACTGCTGCATAGGAATCTGGGTCAGACATGACGTTTAATAACCAGGGAACAAGCTGATACTGTTTGATCACAGCAGCCTATTGTTCTGCCATGGATTATAGAGACAAATGGTGGCACGAACAAGATTTAGAATAGACAATTTTCCCTCCAATGTCTGTAAAACAATGTGCGTGGGAGCACAGGTAAAATAAAACTCCAATACCTTTCACTGCTGGAATTTTTTTCTTCTGCTTGATCACTCTTGCACACCCTCTCTCTCTGTCTCTCTCTCTCTCACACAAACACAAACAGATTTTTGTAGGTACGCGCACACACCTGCACATCGGCACACACGCACAATCACAGTGGTCTGTCAGTGAGCTGCACCTCCACTGCCATCTAGAGGTTATATGTGAAACATGTCTTGGATTGCTTACAACACACTGAGGAGAGCTATGGCCTGAAGAATGACTGTTGCCTGTAAAGCTATCATTGTGGTTTTCTGCAGGTTGGGTGGGGGGGGGGTCAACATGGTCAGGAAATGCTCACATACTTCTGGGAATGTGATCTGCACGATATATCACAGAGGGCATGTCATTTGTATCCCGCTCGTTCCCGCACAAACACATTTAGAGAGTGGTGATTTACAAACCTAGAGTGCAGCAGTGTGGTGAGCATGTCTTGATTTTTACAAAGTCACAAAATGTGTACATGATCAGTCAAGGCCTTTTCTTCTTTTGAGTCTTTGCCTATGCCTCAATGACGATATGTATCTACTGGTGGGAAGCTTCTGTGAGCTCTATGTACATAGCAACTGCACCTGACAAATGCCTGTTTGTGGAATTGTATCTGATATGACTGAGTTCTATGTTCTGTTTGCACTGTTCACTCTTGGAGGGGGGTTGTAACTCTGATAAAAGCTGGAATGTGTGAGGGTTTGGTAAATAGTCTACAGTATAAACTGTAGACTGAGATATATTTAGATTGTGGATACACACAAAAAGCAAGGAAAATACCCTGACACTAACACGTACCCAATTTGAAAGGGCACTAGGTTAGCATTAGTCCAGTCTTTTACCTCAGTCAAATCCATCTGCATTTCTCTTTCAGCATATAACTTCTGCAAACTTGTTTGTTGTACAGATTACACAAACTGGAGACGTGTAAACTGGTGACCTTTAGAGGTGAGGTTTTTTAACATTGGACACCCAGGCTAGCTGTTTCCCCCCTGCTTCCAGTCTCTATGCTAAGATAAGACAATCAGCTCCTGGCTCCAGCTCTCTCTTAAACACACAGAAATGAGAATGGTATTGATCTTCCCCTCTAATTCTTGGCATAAAAAATGGATGCATGGTATTTCTCAAAAAAAGTCAACCTACTCTGTTAAGCAACAACAAGATAACTGTCTTTAGGGAAAGACTAATGTCAGAAGAAATAATGTATTGCAGTCATCTCTACCTTCCATTTCAGCCTCCGCCATGTCAAACACTGAGGCATTAAATACTGTTTCGTGGTGGCAAATGGTATTTAATTGGCTTTGTTGATCTGTGTTCATTTATCCAGCTCCCAACAGTAAACAATCCTGATTTTTAGTTAATCATCACTGTATCAGGCCACACCACCTGCTAATACTGATTATCTATGGATTAATGGCCGTCTAAACACATCTGTCACCACATGTACACATCGGCAAAAACACACATGGAGAAATTCAGGAACATGGATCTTTCTGCCCTTTCTCTTTCTCATACAGTAAATAGCCATGAACACACACACATAGACAGTACATGCATGCATACATAGACACAGCACTTGGGATGGACAGTTTCTGTCATCGCAGCACTTTCCCAAACAGGCTCTGATTAAACAGCAGCTTAGAGCGCTTTAATTTCATGGAAGAACAGACAGCGAGAGAGGGAGCGCTGGAGAGAGAGAGTAGAGAGAGAGAAGGTGTAAGAGAGAAGGGGGGGTACAAATGCACGGTCGGGGGAGAGAAAAAGAGGGGGGTGGGGGACTGATAGGAAGAGAGAGAATGAAATAGGCAGCAGCCTGAGAGTAGATTGAAAGGGTGGATGGAAGATGAGAGAGAATGAGTGAGACACAGTAAAGAGGGAGATTACTTGAGCTGAGGAAGGCGGCAATGATAGACAGGATAGGGGGGAGAGAAATAGGACATGGAGGAGTGTAAGGGCTCAGGAGGAATGAGATAAGAAAGACAGAAAGAAAGAAAGAAAGAAAGAAAGAAAGAAAGAAAGAAAGAAAGAAAGAAAGAAAGAAAGAAAGAAAGAAAGAAAGAAAGAAAGAAAGAAAGAAAGAAAGAAAGAAAGAAAGAAAGAAAGAAAGAAAATAGATATAAAGAGAGAGATCTGGAGCTTGTCCAGAATTTTAAAAAACCTTGAACAAGAGGTGGGGAGAGGTTGGAAAAGATATATGCTGCAGGCAGATGGAGGGCTTCAATATTTCAGTCACATAAAAAATTTAAATCCAGGCTAAAATCTGTGAATACTGCGTATTTGTGATTTGTCTTATGTTCCGTCACGCAACATGCTTCTCCTCTTATCTCTATCTGTCTACGCACACAGGCAGCCTGTAATACTTTCATGACACACACATGCTCCCAGTTAGCGGTTGAATGGAAAGGGGATGGAGATTATTAGGGGATATCAGCCACAGGGATATGACCACAGGGCCAAACTGTCACAACAACACACAAGTGAGTGGGTGTGTGCGGACAGCCAATAGCTAATGAAAGGAGTTAAGCCAACAGCCTGCAGCAGTTTAAGTGTGTGTGTGTTTGGTGTAGCATTTCTCCAGTTTGAGATGCACTTTTCTATAGATTTGCACACTAAAGTGGTTCAGTCAAAGGGTTTGTAGCATTCAGATGCATTTAAAATGCAGGGCTTTATAATATAGTATGTTAAAGAAATAAATTTCCTTTGAAGAGCCCACTGTGGCCTCAAGGAGAACTGTGCAATAGCTAGCTATGGTACCAGAATAGTAATTATATATGAATATTTATGTCCCATTCTTCATTCTGAACTTCTTATAGATGGCACGGGACCTTTACTGCTGGATATTTAAGTGCAGACCACTTATATGTGTCTGGAGCGGGGACTGTGTGAATAGATACAGCGAGCTACTGTACATGCACACTGAACCTTACATTCATTCTGAGAGTTGACAGAACTGATGTTATGTAGATGCTTCAGTGATCTTCAGGATAGACATCTACATCAAATGCTAGCTTCCAGGCTATCTAACTGTAGAGTTTTTGTAACTTTGAATCTTTTATATTTTTGATCTTCTACAACCAACTTACCAATCGCACCAACTATGATGATGTTTGAAAATGTTTGTGCGTGTTAGATAATAAGCTCACCATGTCTCCTGTGGAGTGGAGACACAATCAAAGAGGGAAGTGGAATAGGGTAAAAAAAATAAGTAACTCACATGTGCAGATTGGTGTGGAGGTCATCAGCTTATGTAGGTAGTGTTAAGCCTGAAACATTACATAAGATATGACAAGATGCAGAGCAACAGACACACACATTCCCGTAGTCTTCATTAAGTAAATCACACAACGCATTGTGTATCTTAATCTTAAAACACACACAGTCATTGTGTGTCAATTGTCGTGCTTCTTGCTGCTCGCAAATGAACTTCAGGTGGACATGAAGCATCTCTCTTCACGACCTTTACTCCTCTACTGATTCGGTCCATTCTTCTTTTCATCACCTCCTTTTCCTCTCATCTTTGCCCTCATGTTTGCTCTCTCATCGGTGATTCCTTTACTTGTTTCTTTCCATTAGTATTTTCCATTTCCCCCAGTCGTTTTCTCAGTCTGCACCCGTCCTCTCCACACTTGCCTTCATCTTACATATATCCTTTCCTCTGCCCTCTCCTCTCCCCTCCATCATCCGCAGTTGACAGACTAGGGTAGATAAAGTAGGATAGAAACCTGTTTTGACTAGTGAGGGCATCAGTATTTACAACCAAAGTGTGTTTGTGCATCCGCTGATCAGCAGCAGCTTTACCCCAGGAAGCAGCACACAGTGTCAAAGTGAATGCATTGCCCTACACCTTCTCAATATTAAGACAGTTTAAAACTGCTGCTTAGCATTCTGATAGCATGCATCTTCCTGCTCCAAGTGAAATGTCCTCCTGCACTGATTCAATCCAGAGATACACACAAACAAAAACATATATAAATGTTGTCATGTCTTCTTACGTGCACCCACACACCCACACACACATCGTAGGACACCGTGGGTACAGTTTTCAGCACACTGATGGATGGTTTTCATCTAAAATTTGTGTTTCTTGTTCCCGTCTTTTAAACACTGTCCTGCTTTAATTTACTGTACTCGACATGGTGCATGAATGGACACTCTCACCCACACACACATTCCATCTCCCGGATGGGACAATAACAAAGCACATAAGCCTGATTGGAGTGATTGTCATTCTTCCTGTACACAACATGCTAGAATCGGTTGAATAGCCTGTAACATAGTAAAAATGTACCCTCTCTCTCCCTCCCTCTCATAAAAAATGTATTATCCGGTCATTTCCATCTTCCATCTTTGCAAGAGCAGTAGTAATGCAATTAAAAACTCATTCAGGCAACATCCATGTCGAATCTGCTGTTTTGGGAAATACAAAAATAGGGTCGATGGTAATACAGGTAGAAAACAGAAAAGTGAGCAGACAGACGGATACACAGGTTTGCTGTGTCCTAGTTGTGAATGTTTTAAAGCAGGAAATCAGTGCAATCAGGTGCAAGCACATAAGAGTTTGTGGCTCGGTTGCTCAATGGACATAAAAAAGAAACGCCTTCATAGAAAAGTGTCTGATTTTTTTTTTCTAAAATCTCAATGACCAGTGTTTAAAATGTGTTTGTTGGTTTTCATTCATCACAACATGGACCCTTCTTATGATTATCAAAAAGAGCGAGAGTTCAAAAATATGACTGGTGAAAACACAACATATAGAATATAGTTTTGGTTGGAGAAATACAACTTTAGCTCTAACAGTTTGATCTACCAGTTCCTCTCTCCGGTGTCTGCTCTACAAAAACAACATGAACTGTTTTTTTCTACCAGTGACAGGCCACACTGCCCCCAAAAAATTGCTGTCTGTAGATACCTAGAATAAGTCAATCAAAGCAAACAATGGAAAATAAATGATCAGAAAGTGTCTTCCTTTTATTTGTTGCCATTTATTTAAAAAAGGCTGCAGTTATTTAAAGATTTTATTTATTTATGGATTTGTCCACCAGGCTCCGACTAGCTTTATTTTTGGCTCCACTACGAGTGTTAGTTTGGCTCCCAGTCTGACAGTGTTGTCTTTATCCTGCTTCAAGCTGTTAACATACACCTTGAAGCAGGATAAAGACCCACTTGAAGATTCTGGACTTCAGGTGATCAGGGGGATTTAGATAAATAGAAGTCCATGTCCCTGCTGAACATACTGTAAGGTACATAACCTAGAGTCTCATTTCACAGCCAAACATGAACATGGGAACACTTTGAGTTTGGAGGTTGTGTTGTGACATCCGTCCTGTGGAGGAGTTCCTGCAGTGTATCCGACCATCTACATATCTGAGTCATGACACCAGCTCTCAGTAAATTGGCTGGTAATCACACTAGCAAGAGGGAGTGTGAGGTTGCAAGAGGGAAAGCTCAGGGATGTAATACTGTATCTGAAGTGTCAAATGTTCACACAGTTGTGGTATTATGATAGCTCCCTTGAGACATGCGTGGGAGGTGTGTGTGTGTGTGTGTGTGTGTGTGGAGTTGGGAGGGTGAGGTGGGTGTGTTCCAGTTATTAATCTGTATGACAATAAATCTTATTTGCGGTGGACGCTAAAATTAACCAGGCAATACCAAGATGAGAACTAAATTACATGACAAATGTAAATTTGATTTATGGTAATTATGCTGCAATAAGGCGGCCTGAGCTGCAATGTGCACCTGCCACCAAACTCATACATACAAATGAAGCTATCTTAAGCATAGAGTACATAAACAGAGATTTATGCACCATTCAAACAGATAAGACAATATTACAAGCCCGGGAGTTTCAGGCCAATTAATGTGTGGAGCGTGCATTTAAATGTATACATACTGTATGCACATACAATAGACTGTATATTTCCAATTACCATAACCTCAATTATGAGTTAAAATCACCAGTAAGTCAACCTCATTCTCTGAAGGCAATATGCATGGGAACTCATACTGTGGAATTGCAATTTAATGGAATCACAAATTATATCAGCGTGTCTATGATATATAGACACACATATGATCAAACACTATAGGAATGTGTGCAGAGTGAGTGTGAGATTTCCACAACTGGAATGCCACTTTAAAAAACAGAGCAAAATGACAGAGACTACTAAATTAATATGAACTAAAGCTGAAAGACATGCAGATTCTGTGAAAATTCACATTCAACACACACACACACACACACACACACACACACACACACACACACACACACACACACACGACAAGTATGCTGCACCCATATAGCAGTGCACTTTAATCACAGAGTTCATTTCATTTCCTCTCTTCTCTCCTTTATCACTGGCTTGGTTCTTATTCATCTTCATGAGAAAGCAGAGGAAGAGGAGCCAGCTCCTAATAGCTCACTGATTTACATGATGAGTGTTTAGCCCCATAGACAAACTCCTGGGAAAGGGGACAGGAGAAAATGCAAGTACACACAGATAGCTTCCACACTTTCTCCCTACTACACACACACACACACACACACACAGAGGCATGTAATTTGTTTTCATATTACAACGACAAAGAATTAGAAGCAGGTACAAACACTCACACACACACACACACACACACACACACACACACACACACACACACACACAGATCTATACCCAAACACACACATCAAGAGAACAAACAAGGCAGGCCCTGCTATAAACAGATGAGTTAGCACTTGCGCGCTGCTTTGCTTGTTTAGTCTGTAACTCAATTTGAAATGCTAACACTGCCATAGGCTCAGGGGCATGCAGCGGCAGACTAGCATCATCAGCCCACTTCCCAGCAATTTCAACACAGAACAGTTGTGCAGTGGCCCCATATTTTACATACAGTGGATAAAATTAATTGGGCACTTTTGGGCACACATCATTTGCACACTGGACCTACTTTGAATTGTAGATGAGGAAGAAGATTGTGTGTGTGAGAGAGAAGGGGTGTACAGCAGTTTAAGAGTGTGACCGTTTGCATGTGTTATTTCTATTTCTGACCATGTGTGATGTGTGTGTCTATGTGCTGTAGAGCTTACACTGATCATAATGGCCACCAGCTCCACCATTAGAATGCATCATTTTTTTTATTTTTTTTTATTTTTTATTTTCTATTGCACAGTTTACAGTAATGTTCCACTCCTTTATACAACAAGACATTGTGCAATTTCTAACATTGCAGGTGTTTAACATAAACAAAACACAAACAAAAGACTTACATCATCACATTTTGCCAGGGGTAGCACAGATTTATAAAAAAATATCAAATTGTTTACACACATTTACAGTTTTGGTTGCCTTTTGATTAAGAGAAAACTTAATCGTGTTGATATATAGAATGACCTCATTGTTAAAGGCAACAAAGGAAGCTTTGGAGTGCGCAAACTTACTTTTATGAATGTGAAATTTTGCCAATAGTATAATCAGATTAATGATGAAAGTTTCATTAGGCCTAGTCTTCGTTCTGTTGAGGTCAAAAAGGCCAAAAAGAACATCCTTCCAAAACAACTTGAAACATTAGAATGCATCATCAGTCAGACGGGCCCGACTTATTTATGCCCCTAGGACCGGGCTTCGGGCCAATTTTCACGTCATAGTTCACATGCGGGCCGGGTTATCCTTTTTATATTTTTAGACGTTAATTAAAAGAAAATGTGAGAAGTTGACGTCGACGATAGAAAAAACAAACATAGAAAGACATTTCATAACCTGTTTTTAACCTCTTGTAATTACACTGACATATGACTGACATGACAGTCTCATGGCACGCACACAGAAAGTTTCTCCTAGTTATGTTTTTTGCTTGATCGGACTTTATTTTCATTTAGCTGTTGTTTAGATTGTATTCTATTGCTCATTTCATTTGCGAGAGCTGTTGCGAGCAGCCTGCCTGCCTCACAGTGTATGTATATATGGATTTTATTGTAGCTAAGTAAAGTATTAGCGTTGATTTGAGAGTCTAAACTGATCAAACATGTTTTACTCGCTGTCGGCTCGGCTGCTTGGTCGTCATTAAAAAAAAAAATCCTCCAAACATTTGTCCAGTGTTGGACAGCAGCGTCGCTACAAGTAGCGCCGTTACTTTACTTTAACTATATTTCTCAGTAGCTTGGTGGAAGCTCTTTTATTGACCAAGTAGCGCGGTAGCTTCCACACACGCTACATTTTCCCAAGCATTTCTGATGGATCAGTAAGTGACACCACCGCCACACACGGACCTGTATGTGTAGCCGGCAGAAGCGCTTCCCTGTGATGGTGACATCACGGACCGATCCTTGGGTTGATGTTTGCGACTTTGCTGCAGGGAAATAAAGACACGCGCAACGAAGTGTATCTCTCTCAAGAAACATAACTAACAAAACTGACATATTTTAATGGCTGCAAATAGGGCAGGCTGTCGCTGTATAATAATAATTAAAAAAAAACAGGCTCGGGCTCGGGCCTAGATTTGAGGCCCATGCAGGGCTCTAAGTCAGAGGTTAATTGCGTATGGGTTTGGAAACTAATGATTACATTGATCATGCGTGTAAATGCAGGTTACACATAGAACGAAACAGGAAAAACACAGTTACATGCAATGTGTTTATCAGCTGACAGATATGTGCGAAGGAATTCAATGAGTATATACATTAGTAAAAGCAAAGAGAGCAAAGATTGGTGACCTAGTCCACCAGCATTGCAATCCATTGAGTCAATCGCTACCATGGCTATTAAATACATCTAAAAATAACTACAACAAAACCATGTTTAAGATTCCCAAAAGAAACATCACTAACCAGAAGAAGTATGAATCTGAATATTTTGGAAAATTGAACTATGCTGACAAATGTATATGAACCTCAAGTGTAAAATAAGAAAAATAAGGCTAGGATAAGCCCAGAGGCTGGCACAACAATGAAGAGACAGATACAGAGGAAAGCAAGACACTGTGCAGTACTGAGTGGAAATCTGATTCAATGTAAAGTTTCTCCAAAGAGAGAGTAGGCTATGGTCATAGCTTCTGCAAAAATCATAAATGAAAAACATTTAGCTAAATACTGCCAATCACCACCTCGTACTAAAACTGTTCAACCAATTAATTACAAGAACTTGGAGGTGGTACTGGTGATTAGGCCGCAGGAATTTCGATTAAACTGAGTGAAAGAGTTTTGCAGGACTGACAACCCCACATTTATGTTTGTTGGCTGTCGACGATAACAGGTGGAGCTCACAGCAAGGGCTCCAATTAAAATCAAAATCAACCTGCCTTCTTGAAATTGCTTTTGAGCCTCCACATCATATGTGTGTGTGCGTGTGTGTTTGTGTGTGTAAATGTTGGTGCTAAATTTAACGACACCTAAATCTCACAGACTCGTTTGGTTATTAGACACGTTTCCAATATTCACTCTTTTAATCTAGTTTGTTAGACTTTCAAGTGATCTTTATGGCTGTGTAAAACCACAAAGATTAAATCATGCACTTTCCTCTGGGAGTGTGTGTGTGTCACACGGCAGCATGTCTTATTTCTCCTGTGGATACCCGAGTACTTTGTGTTGCCGCAGAGATTAGACTGAGCGCCCAAACCCATCAATATCCATGAATCCTGTATTGCTCACAAACACACACACACAACACACACACACACACACACACAGTGATGGAGTGAGCGGAACAAACCTGACGCTCTCACTCACTGGTAAATGGCTGCTCTGATGGACTGAGGCTATTTAGACAGACAGACACACACACACACACACACACACACACTCTGCTGGTGATGGAGTGAGGCCATTCCCTATCCTCACCTCATGCCCAGTAGCTGGCTTGCAGCCCAGTGTAGACTTGCCAATTGGCCCTTCCACCAAATCAACCACACTAACTTTTGTGATGAGCTCAGTACAGTAGACACACACAAACAAACACACACACACACACACACACACAAATAGATTCACAGAGTCAGTGCTGATTTCCCCTATATAGTCATGGTGAGTGCTCTCTCTCCAGTTCACACTTTTCCGGCATTTCAGAAGTTAGCTTTTCTTTTAAAATGGAGTCCTTTGTCGTTTGACTTGCCCTTGGGCTTACTTAGGCACTTAAATTCTCTCTACTCCACATGTACCATTTTCATCATTCTTCTGAAACCTATTACAACGTAGATTAATGTTACATAAATTTTTTTTGATTGCTTACATTTTTATGGTCATGTAATGATTACTTGTGGGCTTAGGTTATAATCATAAGGATTAAATAAAAGTGTTCTTCTTATTCCCTACAGCCCAACTCCATGACATAGCTTTGATTTTACATCTCATTACAGCTAAATATTACAGATTACCTAATATAACTGCCTCAGCCAATAAAAAGGGAAACAGCTTTGAGGGCAAACATGTTTGATCGACCTTTATTAACTGCTTAACATTACTCATTGTCTCTCACAGACACCATCATTAAGGACTAATAAATGTAGTAACTGTAACTATGACCTCTACAGAGCTTTATACCGCTGGGTGGGCACACCATTACTGCTGACTTAAGATGAAGATATCTTTCTTCTTGACTTTAAAAGGGCATCTTTCACTATAACTGTGAAACATGCTGTGAGCCTGAACATATCCTACTAGACTACAGTAACGCTTTTTTTTTTGACATGATTTTTGAGTTTCTGAAGAGTAGCTAAGGAATCTTTACAGCTCTTCCTCCCCGTCTTTACATTGTGTGTGTAAAAATGTCTTAGTGCAAGCCTGAATGTCTGGTTCGGAAGACAAGAAGAGATGTAGTGTTGATGTATACAGATCTGCCATTGTGTCCCAACATGATATAATGGAAATAGCTGCATTATAGTTAAACAATCAGTGGAATAAAGTCAGTTATGCTGGTTTCTTCAAGCAACTGCCATTAATGTCTTTACCTTATGTTACATGATATCATTTTGATGACTTTTTGACTGAAATATCTCAACTACCTACTATGGACTATGGTGATCCCCTGACTTTTCACCTGGCACCACCAGCTGGTCAACATTTTCACTTACTGAGGCAACATTTAACAACAGCTACTAGATGAATAATTGGCACAAACTTTAGAACAGAAGTCTAAATTTCTCCAGTAGGTTTTATGACCAAATATCTGCAAAACTAATGACGTTCAGATCAGTTGTACTTTGTGCTAACTAGCAAATGTTGGCACGTTCAGCATAACATGGTGAACTAACATGGTGAACATGGTAAACATTATACCTGCTAAACATCAACATATTTAGCGTTGTCATTGTGAGCATGTCAATGTTAGCATGTAGCTCAAAGCGCCACTGTGCCAACCCCAACATAAAGCCTCACAGAGCCACTATCATGGTTGTACTCTCTCTTAGGCTTGATTATTGACAAGCTGCAGTTCTTCAGTATATGGCAAGTAAAATCTAATCTTAAAAGTGAGTTTATCTTTAGCACACTGTTTCTAAAGGTCAAGACTGAACTTTCATGTACAAAGTAATTACTCAAGTCTTTATGGAGTAAGGCATTTGGGCAAGAGCCTACAACAGCTGGACTTCAGATAAGCTTTGTCAAGTCTGATGTGTTGCGTGTGTGTGTATAAAGTCAGATCCACAAAGCAGCAGTCGCAGAGATGGTAGACAGAGCTGAGATCACTAAGCTGTCTATCTTCATTTGAGTGAGGTCACAGAAACTGAGCTGCCCGTTGTTTTCCAAAGGACAAATAAGGTAGTTCTTTTAAGACAGTATTCTATTCTTATTCTAAACTCTCAATGGGAAAAAGTGCCTTTCTGATCTTGTTTGCTAATTTTCCAAAACGACCACAAGATCAATAAATACAGTCCACTCAAAGACATTTAAGACTTTGTTTAATGATTATAAAATGTCGGAGTACATAAATTATTCATTCGCAGTTCGTTCAGTCTCGAAAACCAGAAAATCAAAACCTCTAATGTACGGTGTTAAACCTACAGTATGTACTAGCCTGAAGCTACTCCATTGGCACTGAATGGGAGACTGACTTTGAGAACCCCAGTAAAGACTGTTCAACTTTTACTGACCTTTATAATATAGTAGTTTATATAACAGCGCATTCACTTCCAAACAATAAGACACTCTTTTTCCCTGGGAATCATGTTGAAGGTGACCTCTTTCTGTTCTGTAAGCATCAGAGTAAAAATCACAGAATTGGTAGCATCACAAATGCTATTTTATTCTTTGCGGTTGTGAAAGGCAGTCATGACTTTTCACTGTTACACACCCCACTGTCCTAAGGCATAGAAATAAAATGCTGTTTTTCTGACTCAAGTTCTTATGACTGCATGACAGACAATAGCCTAGTTCTCTGAGTGCAACTGTTATGAGAAAATATAATTTAGACTAAATAATTTCAAGAAGGTCTTGCCAAATGTATTTAAAACTTACAAAGAAACATTTTAGTTGTTCCTCAGAAATCATGGCAGACCATCTTAATTACCTACAGGACAATTCAAAAACACTGTGCAGCTGTGCCAGACAGTAAAGCAGAGCAGTGGAATTGAAGCTGTACCACTGCTGCACAGTGCACTTTAGACAGACTCAACTCTTCATGTGGTTAAAGATTTTCTTCTGACCACTCCTGCTTCAGTCCTCTACGTTGTCTTTTATCCCCACTAGAGGGTGACACAAGAGTAGATTCTCAATCCCACAGGCTTCCCAAAAAAATGTCATCCCTTAAATCCCCACCTCTCCGCCCTCTGCAGAAGTGTCGGATTCTGGGTCGGGGAATATCTCACTTGGGGCTGGAGGTGACCTCTTCCCTCTCTGGTCTTTCTGGTCCCGCCCTGGTTCCCTCTGTGGGTTTTGAGGTCCAGGTCTCTCCAAGCACCAATGTCCCTCCTACAGATGACAGAACAGCATAAACATTTGGGTTCAGCGTGAGTACACTGTGACCAAAAGACTGCTACATGTGCTAGATGTGGGGACTTAAACATGCAACCCATTCCCCCTGAGAAACTCTCATAAAACTGTAGTGGGAAGCTTTTCAATGTGAGTCACTATCTCTGTATTTTCTCCTTGCTTGAAAGCAAATTCATAATTAACAGGGTTTCCTTTGATAACCTGATATGCTGAATATGGATGTAGTCTTTTATTTGGAGAATTCACCTCTGATCAACATCACGCAGACAATACAACAGTGTTTAATGAAACATAAATGTAGCATAAAACCTTTTAAAACATTCAAAGTATCTGATGAACCTAGATTTGAGCAGCTCAGTTGCTCAGTTGTATGTGTTGCTACACCATATACAGTATGTACGTGTGCGCGCATGCTTGCTTTCATTCAACCATGTTCTTTGGGATGTGGTGTATTTGTCTGGCTGTATTTGTGTGTCTGTGTGTGGGCCTGAGGCAAACTGAAATGAAGCAACACTCAGCAGACATACAGCCCCAGGCTAACCTAATATGGGCCTCCTTTGACACAATCTCACACACACACACACTCACACACACGCCTAACCATGGCTTGATGGTGGGTATCACATCCATTCAGTCAACTGGATACTACCACCCACCAGCACGCTGCAGAGTGGGAGGTAAAAGTTTATCAGAGGCAGCCTGCACAGCTGTATGTTTGAACCATTAGGATCTGAGGACGCTACTTTGACAGTGTGGTGCTGAACAATATCGCTGCCATCCAAAATAACTTATTACAAACATGCAGGTTGTGTAATTCAAGCTACTGCATACTTCAATGACCTGTGTATGCGTGTGTGTGTGTTTGTGTACCTGTCCGAACAGACCGATGGTATCTCCAGGCAGGTAGCTAAGAGCCACGCTGCAGTCTGATGATGCAGAAAGAAGGAGGAGTCTCTCGCCATGGAAACAGATCTCCAGGTGAGTCACACGGTCAAGGTGTGGGCGGAAACCTCCCAGTAGCTTTGGAGGTTCTTTGGTTATTCTATCATCTGGCCCAAGACAGTAATGCTGAGGACAGAGGAAGAAAGTAGAGGATTAGATAATTTTCCTCTGAGAATGTACAAAAAAATGTATATTTATTATTTTACAATGTTTACAATGGGAACAGTGGCAGATTTCCAGCTCAAAATATTTGTAATTTTTGAAACTATGGTTTCTTAGGTTAGACAATAGCAGCTTCCCATTACTTGTTGGCGACTGTAGATTTCAACACCTTATCTACATGTCCTTGAAAAAAGTCAGCAGCCTTACCAGCTGAGTATCCATGTATAAGAGTGAAATAAAGAAACAGCAGACCATAACCATGTATGTTTTCTCATAAAAAGAGCAGATAAACACACTGTTTCATCCATTTCTTACATTGTTGCTGTTTTGTTGTTGGTTTTGGAAAGGTGATTAAATAAAGACAACACCACCCTCCAAACTCATTAAATACCAAGTATTGCTCTTGCTATAGCCCCATGCACTCCGCTTCAACATGTATAGAAATTCAAATCTTGACAAGTCTGCTGTGCCTACAGTTGCTAAGCTATGTTTGAACAATTGCTGTTAGGGGAGAGCTTAAATGAAAAATCAATAAATGTAGGTGGAAAAAAACTGAAACGTGAGCTTTGGCCATATCTGATTGGCTGTCAAAAAACAGAAATAGGCTTACTTACTTTATTTGGCATATTGTGTAATACAGTATGTAAATAACGACCACAAACTACTGCATCATGGGTTAGACCTGTTACTGAACTGTGAAGTCCTGCGTCTAAGAGCACAACACTGTATACTGTGCAATCGTGTTAGTCACCCAGCTGATTCCAAAGCATGCTCCAAACTTGCCGAAGGACAGGATTTCTACCAGAGCACTGAGCTTGTCCAACTTCTTCAACTCTGCTTTATATATACATAAATCTCCATAAATTAAACTGGAAGCCAAATGAGACGCACCCATTTGAATTCATCCCTTCTTATAAACTGTGACAGAGAGTTGAGCTGTGAATATTGTGGCAATAATACCCGAGAGGGTGTTCTTTTACTGTGATTATGAGCATGACAGTGACGCAACCACGCCTTATACCAATGCCGTGATCTAAGACGTCTTCATAATCAGAGTCAAAAAGTCAAAAGGCCTCTCTGAGGTATCAGAAACTATTCCGCTACCAAACATCTGTTAAGTATGTAAAGTGCATGCTGAAGTGAAGCTCTGATCGTCTGAGATTACTAATTGTTACTTTAGTAATGATTTCATCCTACGCTAGTGGAGTTGATTTGCCAAAAACACAAAATTTCCACACATTTCAGTGTTTTTTGTTAAAAAAGAGGAGCAAATAATACTTCTGTCATTCATTCATTCATGAATAAAGTACTTACAGGGATAAATAAAGTATCTATTTATCTACACACAGTAGATAAATAGACACAGTCTCTAAAAATTAAAAATTTTAAATAAAATACCTACTGGGATGGGGGCATTACCTCCTTCTGCTAATATATTCAGGAGGAGTCCCCCCACTCTGCCCCCCATAACCATACTCAACAGCCCTGTGTCTACTGTGGAATATGTGTATGACTACGGAAAAGATCATTGGTGCCAACCTGCCCCCATTCAGGACTTATACATTTCCATCTCACCCCGGACACAACCTGTTCCAACTTCTCCCCTCTGGTACGGGCTGCAGAGCACTGTACGCCAAAACTAACAGACTCAGGAACAGTTTCTTCCTACAAGCCATCACTCTGATGAACAACTGACTCTGACTCACAGTGGCAGGAACAATTCCTGTGCAATAACCCAGTAACTCTGCCTCTATTCAGCCACCTGTTGACTGCCTACCACTTATCATTTATTTATTCATCATTCTCTATTTCAGAGCTGTTCATACAGTTCATAGTGTCATATTGTATATATTGTATACCAAATCCACCTACCTCATGTACATAACACCGCACATAATACTTATTTATTCGAGCATTCTTTGCACTCATCACACTATGTACATGCATGCCTGTATGTGTACCTGTATATCACATCCACCTGCGACATGTACATTATAATAACAATAATGGTAATAATAATTTTCTCCTGCATCCTTTCCACTGTGCTCATTACACTATTGTTTCAATCTGTGCTTTGTTCATAGTGTGTATATATGTATTCTCTATCCTGTACCCTGTGTTTATTTAGTTATTCTATTAGTGTGTTATTGTATTATTGTATAAGTAGGCACATTATTAGCATTCACAATCCAGAGTCAAATTCCTCGTTTGTGTACACATACCTGGCAATAAAGCTGATTCTAATCCTGATTTTGATAAATAATTGATTGGTCTGGTTGTACTCTAAGCTGCTGGGGCTTCAAAATGACAGACAGAGCTGCCATTTTCAGAGTGAACAACAGGCCTGATCTAATGGAAATATCGAGGTTCACTCTATCTTTACTGTTTAATACAGCCTGCCTGTTGATCTCTGTCCCTCCCTCTGGCTCTATGTTCACCAGTCTCCATTACTCTCTCTGCCTTTGTCACTCTGTCTCTTGATCTATTTACCCAAATGTCATGTTAAACATGTCACTGTTGTTTCAGTGTGAATCAGTGTGGTCCATTGCAGCTGACATTCAATATAAACACCTACCTGAATGTCCCAAGTCTTGAGTGTTCCCTCCCTGTCAGCTGTGGCTAAATATTTTCCACAGGGGCTGACAGCCATAACTATAGACCCCAGGTCTCTGCTGTGAGCTGTGAACTGTCCTACCAGACGGCAGTGGAGAGTGTTCCAGAGTGTGACCACACCTGAACCTCCACAGGACACCAGGTCTGCGCCACCTGATGAAGGGAAATACATGTCAGGAATAAACACTGCATGACTTTTGCAGAAGTGTTTGTTTTAGGTAAATATGTAGCGTCAATAGTACAAAGATTGAGCCACTGAAAATCCTTAAAAACTTGACTACATGTGCAATCCTATTTTAGACAGCACGAGGGGAAGTTAGGAGCTGCTGCAGTATCAATGGAAGAAGCAGGTTTGACCACCGACAAGACATAAAGAGGCCAATCTACCAGCCACAGGCAGAAATTGTACATTTTCCAAAAAAGTCTGTGCCTTAGCCAAAATTATGTCAAAATCTCTGCAAGAAAGCTTTTTCTCAATAGGAGAGCAGATGCTCAGATGCAGAGTCAAAAAGTGGCTAAGGTGCAAAGTGTTGGCTGGAAAATGAGTTGGATCTGGGACACTAGAAGCTCATAGATATGCTGCTCTATTGATCAACAGCTCTGTACTGCTAGGGGAAGGCTCAGTCTCAACAACAACAACATACACATCGCTGCCTCAGTCAGTGTGAGCAGCAGGCATAAAGGCCAGGGTCCAGAGGCTGATCATGTTTTTTTTTGTTGTTTTTTTTTTACCAGGCAGTTAAATAGCTACAGCAGGCAGAAGCAGCAGCTACTGTTGAAATAATGCTGAGAATAAATCAAAGTGGAATAAAAACCCAAGCAACCACATGTACCGTTAAAATAAAAAAGGAAAGAAAAGTTAACTTCAGAGCTTGAGTTACTGCATATGGAAAGTGGTTAGAAATTGGAAAACTCACCACATCAAACAATCACTGATGTGCAGCTACTGTACTAAGCACAAGATACCCGAAGCCTTACTGTCCTTGTGATGTGTAAACACAATACACACTATATGAGTAACGCACAAGTGTGCATCTGTGTATACGCAACACTGTATTTCAACAACAAAAATAAGGCTGTATGCAGTATATTTGACATTTAAAAATGCTTTTGATTGTAGAACTCTTTCTACTCTCTAAAGTAACTTACACTATGTTTGCATCAGCTATAACTCTTCAGATCGACAGTCCTCACATAACAACTATGTATAGGCCTACAGGCAGAATATATGTATAAAAACAAAAGGGCTAAAATCACTACCCATTTTCTGAGTTGGGAAGGTTTTACGGCCATAATAATAGAACTGGCATCATTTTTTGAGGAGGACGATGTGTTCATCAACAACGTGATGGGTCAAATTACAAAATATAGAATTTCTTTGGGTAAAAATAATTAGTTTTATAATCACTGCTTTTATTTTGGGATAGCTCCTGAGGTGATGCTGCCTAAAATTGTCACTCAAACATTGTACAGTGCCCCATATCTAACAGACCCTATTTAAACAAATAACCCATACTAAGGTTGATAGGGATTACACAGCTGCTGTTTAGTATTCAATATTTTACCTGTAGCTGCAGCCGCAGATGTGCGTCCCGGTATAAAGAACAGTCTAGTGATAGCAATGGAGTAATCAGAGTCTTCTTTGCCATTCACGCCAAAATGAGAATCAGAGAAATTACCTAGAAAATCAGAGTTGAGAAAATAATTCAAAGGTAAAGAAAAGAGAAACAGATCACAGGCTGAACAGTAAGAAACATTTACTTTACAAATTCAAAATTAAGTGTTTTATTTGCATGTGTGTGACAGTGAGGCTTATATAGCTGCTCCTTGCCTTCTCTGTGTTCAGTATGTGGCCGCAGTTTCCTCAAAGCCTTTTCTGTGCTGTTGTTCCACACTATAATCTCTCCATCGTAGCTTCCTGCACACATCAAAAGCAAGGCAAAGTTCAACATCTTATGACAAATGTTAAAGAGGTGATATTATGCTCATTTTCAGGTTCAAAATCTTATTTAGGGGTTGTACCAGAACAGGTTTATATGATTTAATTTTCGAAAAACACCATATTTTTGTCATACTGCACATTGCTGCAGCTCCTCTTTTCAACCCGTGTGTTGAACACTTCGTTTTAGCTACAGAATGATACATCTTGCCTCCACATAATCTTTGCTGGGAGTTGCACATGCACAGTTCCTAGTTAAGGACTACTAGCCAATCAGAAGAAGAATAGGGTGGGTCAGCGAGAAGCCGGTAACCACGCTTTAGTTCAGCTGTATGTGTTCCCTTACCAGCTTGGCAAAATGGACTGGAGCAAGAGTTTCAGAGCGGTGAGTGGTGTTAATCTATAACAAATGTATCTTTCATCCATAAAGTTTCAACTGAGCTCTGTCTCAACATCACAGTAACAACTTTATGTCCATTGACTGCCTGGAGAGTAACTAGTGTTTGGAAGGGAGAGGAGAGGTATGTGCGACACAGGGATGAAAGGGAAGCGGCTGGACTACAAACGAGCTGTTTTCAGGCAGTTCAGAGCTTTCTGTGGGAGATGGGAACTCCCTTTGGAGTGGACTTTGGGCTTTTTCACTTTGCAAACCTATTACATGCAGAAAAAAGATATATAATTCAATAAAGTAGAGGGAAAAAGCCAAAAAGCATAATATCACCTCTTTAAAATCACACAATGCTTTTTGGCATTATTTGTATGGACAAATACGCTGAAAAAAACTGACAGGCTTTCATATTACCTAAGTCCATTAAAGAAAGAAAATGCCACATTTACAGAAGAAATATCAACAATCAACACAAACTTTCTGTCAACACACACACACTTTAACTTTCCTCTTGCTGCTGAATCATGCAAGCCAGCAACTAAAACCACTGCTGCAAGGCGATAAAGCTCAACATCTGTCCCCAGCTACCATCTGTTCCACCACTCAAGCCTTAACATTCACCTCAAGAGAAAGTGCTTTTCAAATAATGTACATTATATATAAGAAAGTGTGTGTGTGTATGTGTGTGTTTATCATATAAGGCAGGAATCTCATCAGCTGATTTTACAGTTAAACAGCAGGAGTTAATGAGATATGTGAGGAGTGTGTTTACTATAGGAGGTGTGTATGTGTGAGCAATAGGAGGTATAAAGTTTATGAGTGTGGGTCGCCTGCATTATTCATGCAGCCCAGGGCCAGCTTCTGTATTTCAAGTGAATTTTTTCATGTTGTGTGTGTGTGCGTGTGTGTACAACAGTGACAGAGAGAGGTAAAGGGGGCAAGAGGGAGTGTGGATCTCTGCATCATTTACACAATGTTGAGCTTTAAAATGGACCAGGATTAACATCACCTTCATTAACTTTTAAAGGTGCTCTAATAAACTCAAACCTTGCTATTTCTAACACACACAGACACACACACACAGATACACCACAACAGGGTCAAAGACTGCAAGCACAATAACTAACTACTTTTCCAGAGTGCTCCACCAATTTCTTTGGTATTGCAGTCTTATGACAGCACCGGACTCAGGAGGGGGACAGTTTTAAAACCTGGTGCCAACATTACCCACAATATGACTCGACTGCTGACAGTTTGGTCAGAGATTCATGTGTGTTTAGCTAGTAGCAGTTAAGCCCTCAAGCTGCTAGCCTCAAGCAGAGACACATAGGTCTGGTAAGCTCACAACCCCACACACCTTGATTTATTTTCATCTTCAAACTTAGTGAAACTAGTCTTCAGCCTCAACCGACACTGTCTCAAGTGGCATCACTTGAAGACATTGATCAGACTTCACAGCAATCGTACTCAGTGAGACCTGTAAACATACTTTCATGTGTAAAATTGGTGGAGTTCCCCTTTAACTCACCGACTTGTCAACAAAGACGTTTGAAATATGCAGTATCAGAGCATCCCCTGCTTGAAAAAGATGTCATTTATGTCATTCAGTATTCGGATTTCTGCATTTCCATTTCCATAACATGTTGGCCGTCCATCAAAGTTCAGATGAGTTGGTCTTTGGTCACTTGGAAGGTGTTCAGCCATGGAGGATTAGGGGATCCAAGGAAGAAGGAAGAGTGAAAAGGGGGAGGTTGTGATGGAGGTACACAGAACCCCTGTGTACATGTACCCTGCTGGGTTTGTGTGTGTGTGTGTGTGTGTGTGTGTGTTTGAGAAGCCAAGCGGAACCTAGCAATGAATGAATATGGATGAGGAGGCTTTAGTCCCACACCAGCCAAATGTTCCTGCTGCAACTTGATTCAACTTGAGACCCAAATAAATAGACACATGTACACACGCTCAAACACACACACACACACACACACCTAAACACAGACACACACACACAACGTGCCGAGCATGTGTGTGCCCAACAGAACTTTAAATTGACTTTTGTCACTGGTGGCCATGATGCCACCACTGCTTTCACTTGGCAGCACTACCACATGATTTGGCAACACGCACGCTTTGATGTGAAACTGCATTACTTGCTGCAATCCTGAAGCAATATGCTGCCAAATGAAAACTAATGCGTCATCGCTTTTAGACATCTTTGTGCTTCAAGGATTTGGAGAAGAAAGAATTAGCAAAAATAGTTAATGTAGAAAATAACACAGTGATGGTTCACATCCAGTCCCACACCTAAATGTGGAAAAATCGGGACATTAATTCATCCTTTCTTTGCATTTGCCCAAAGGCCAGAGAATTAGAGAGCCATGCACGGGATATTAAAGTGTAGGAGGAATTTATGAATGACTTATATCATTAGATTTTTTTTTCTGGACAAAACATTATTTTATCTGGATATACCAGCACCTTGCACAAAGTGCTCTGTTTTGTTTCTTTAGGAAACCATCAACTTTGCGGCAAATAGTGCTGCATTTTAGCTTATAATATAAAACACAATTTATGGGGTGAATCATTTGCAACAGGTTGCCAAGATCTCAAGAGCTGCCAGTACTGTATACTGAATGGCTGAGTGACAGAAAGATGTCACAGATAAAAGGGGATTTTCTTGCACACTTTGCTGGTGAACAGAAAAATATTCAATCATAGCTTTTGTTTTGTCAATTTCTTGCATCAGCTATTAACAAAAAGGATTCAGTGATTTGGTTTAAGCTCAAAAAAAGCAATCACACTGTCACATTTCAGAGACACACGCAAATAAACACACCTGCAAACACGCCAACATATATCATTTTATTCTCTCTCCAGTAAATACAAGCCTCCATCCCTGCAGCAGTACAAAACACACAAACACACACACTTGAAAGACAGAAAGTACTATGTCTCATTTCCCCACACTCCCACTGAGAGAGCTCTAATAAACATAATTTAAATTGGGCATTTGGATTAAATTGGAGGGGGAGGGTGCAGTGAGGGGCTGTGTGTGTGTGAGTGTGTGTGTATTAGAGAGTGTGTGTGGGCTGGGGAAGAAATCCAGCAGGCATAACTAGGGTTGAGGTAAAAAAATAAAATAAACAGAAGTGAATGGGGAGTGTCAGTTAGAGACTGGGGGAAAAATAAGAAGAAGCATGCAGAGAGAGGAGCTGAGCACACCAACAAAGAAAGTGAGGAGTGAACTTGGAAGAAGTTTCCAAGTTCACAGAGTAGCTCCTGAATTGTGCTTTTGTTTCTGCTGCAACTATTTATTTCCATACAAACCATTCCTCCCTCTATCTTCGAGAACACCCACTCTTATCCATACCTTTCCACCTTCATCCCTTAGTTTATCACTCTCTAAACTATCTCTGGGGTTGATGCGTCTCAGAAGGTCTTAGAAGGTCGGCAGTTTGTGTCAGAGGAGTACAGACTGGTAAACTGAAGCTGAACTTTCAATACGTGAGCCAAAGTGATACAACTTCACAAACTGAAGAGCATACTGGGGAAAATTGGATGCAGTGTTTGTAGTTTGATGGTTATAGAAGTGGACCAGTGACTGGAGGATTGCCAGTTCAATCCCCCAGGCAGAAAAATCTAAGAATGTGATGACTACTGAGGCGTCTTGCTGGTATTTCAAAGTATGCTGTCTTCACATACTAAAGACAGACTCGTTCAGCTTAGCTTTAGCCTTGGGGTGCTGGTTTTGTCATATAATGGGCAAGTTCTCTGTTTCTTTGGTTAATAGTGGCTGTCAGTCTTGAGTTGGTGGATGTGACAGCTTGGCCAAAGGGATCAAGTGCCACAGGGGTCCGCCAAATCATAAAAACTCTAACAACCATGTGCACAAACTTTGGAGACAATTTCCAAAGACTGTACAAACTCACAGAAGAATACAAAACAGAGTGATTGAAAGAAGACAGAATACTCCTGGTCTGCTCCTCCATTAGCTAGGGGTGTCCAGTGTTCCTGCAATTTATTAAGTGCCAGAGTCATCTGTTGCCTGATCATCTTGATGGTATTTCTGGATAATTTTCTGCAATGTATAATTTTATTTGTGTTTTTTCTCCCAAACGTTTCGTGCAACAACTCTACTATGAAAAGGATGCAGACACAAAAACACCCACCCCTGCTGGGTCAACCTACTACTTAGGAAAAAGCAACAAGAAGACAAAAACAGAACAGGAAATTTGTTGGTCTGAGTAATTGTCCCTCCAAGCTCTCTGTGGGTAGTGCTTAGTTATGGTCATGTTACCTCTCACATGCACAGAAAGAGAGAGAGAGAGGAGCAAAAATAGAAAAGACTAGAATAAATGAAGAAATACATCTTGATGAAAGCTAGCACTGAGCAGAGCAGTGGATGTGTTTTTTTTTAAATCATATGTGCTGCTTTACCTTTCCAGTTCACCTGTCTTAAATACAGCTCTAATTAAGAATTTAATAAGGACAGAGCTTTCCAGTTAATATGCTCTAACATGTAAAGGTTTCGGCCTCTGGTGGAGGCAAATGTCAGTTCAGAATAGAGAAAAAGGAAAATGTTCCTCTGAGGAATAAACTACTGATTTATGAAGCAATAGGGCTTGCGGTAACAGAGACCCCATAGGGAAGAATGTTGTATTAGTGCACGTACCAACACATTGCATGTTTTATTGTGAATTCTGAATTGTAGAGCTATTTCCAGCAAAGAAAGACGTGTGGAGCATGAGTCTTTTGATAACAATACCACTCATTTTAATCAGCAGATAATTGCTCCCAGTTATTTTCCATTAGAAGTTTGACGTTGTTTTAACTAATATAAATTTTAATGTCCTAGCCATTGTATTTTTCACCATCTCTCGCTTTCTTCGCCATGAGCCCTCATTTTCTCAAGTCATGAAAGGATGATTTAATGAAGGAAAGAGAACATGCAGAAATATAGGAGCACAAATGCACCCTCGTGACACTGGCCTCACTTCTGTTCAAATGAAAGTTGACATAGTGCTCAGAGTAAGTCAGTAACTTAATACAGTGTGTTGGCGACCAGTGTGTGGGTGAAATTACATCATTTTCTTCATCTTTAGATTTACACTCTCTCCTTTTAGTTTTCTTGTCACTTTCAAAAGTGTGCCAGCACATGTATACACACGCACCACACAGACAACACACACACACACACACACACACACACACACACACACACACACCTGTGACCAGAGTCTGTGGAGGCTGGAATGCGGCACAGAGCACATCACTGCGATGCTGAACGCCTCCCTTCCACTCTGACGGTTCAACAAAAGACTGCGAGAAGGAGTGCAGACGGAAAACTGTTAACATCCTGCAGAGACACAGAGAAAAGGTTGTGGTGAGAAGGGTGTGCTACATATACAAACCTCTTAGACTTTCTTTACAGTATATTTGTTAATGTACAACCTGGTTCATCAACACACACACACACACACACACACACACACACACACACACACACACACACACACACACACACACACACACACACACACACACACACACACACACACACACACACACACACACACACACACACACTCACACTCAGCTGACAGTACATTTATTAATCAGGAATAGGTAATCTTTTATATTATTATCATCCTTATTACTGATAGTAGGAACATCAGTAGCAGAGGCAGCTGTGGTAGTAGCAGTAATAGTAGTCAGGGCAGGAATTTCACAGGGGCCATGACAGCCATGGCCACCGTGCCCCCTCAGTTTGGCCTTATGCCCCTCAAAAAATGATGTGCCCTGCGGCCACAGTGGCCTGCACTGCTCTAGCTGATTTTATTATTTTCTCTTCTGCTTCTTTCCTGTCATAGTTTGGTACAAGTGTACCACTGGCCAGCCAGGAGACTTAATCAAACTCATCCTGATGTGTCAATGCTGCAAAGCTGTGACTGAGTGAACTTCTAAGGTTTGCTGAGTTGAGAACGAATAATAAGACAAGAAACCATAGTTCAACTTTTCATAAAGCTCATGCACGCTTCAGTGTCACGCAAGAGAGCTAAAGTGGACGAGCGGGAGAGAAGGAGCATGAATATGGTCAGATGTGTTGGTGTGACATAAAAACTTTATTTGATCATGCAGCCTAATGTTACTCTACAGTTCTGTTGTTCATCAGGGAAGTGTATAAACTACAGTGCAGACCGGAGTCTCTGTTAACAGTGACAGACAGACATATTCCATTTTATCCTGTATACACTCGTCTTCTCTATGACTCTCCTCTGTATCCTCACTGTGCTGCATTACTATAAACTATGATGAACTGGAGTTCCCTGTTGTTGTGTAGTTGCTGTTGCTGCTTTTCACAGCCACTATGTTGGTGTTTGCAGTGCGTGCTGGCTGCTGTAGTGTAAAACATTCTTAAATTGTTGCAAAAAAATGTTGATAACTATTAGATATAAGTTATTCTGGCCATTCAAATTAATACAAAAAACATGAATATGTCACCATTTAGTGTGACATCATTTTATAGACTTCTGTCAGCACACACTGTGACTGACCATTCAGATAAGTTTCATCATTTCCATGGACTTAAAATTATTAGTTTCTTTTGATGGCCTTGCTGCCTTGGCATTTGACTTTTGTACCCTCACAAAAATTAAAAGGCCTGGTAGAAGTGATAATAGTCGTAGCTGTATCAGTGGTTGCAATAGTAGTAGTGAGAGCAGTAGCAGTGATAGCAGTAGTAATGGAAGGAGTAGTAGTTGTGGTAGTATCACTAGCACTGGTAGTAGTAGCAGTGATAGAAGTAGTGGTAACAGCAGTAGCAACAACAACAAAAATAACAGTAGTAATAGGAGTAGCTGTATCAGCTGCAGTAAAGTTGCAGTAATAGTAACATTAGTAGTAATAGTTGTAATAGTAATAGAAGTAATAGTACTAGATGTAATAGCATTAGCAGTAATCAGTGGTAGCAGTAGCAGCTATAGTAGAAGTAGTCATGGTAGTAGTATTAAAAGTGGGCATTTCAGATTTTCCAACTGTATGGAAAGTTTTGTATTTGCTCCCATTTTGGAGCAATTCTAAGAGACATTATTACCAGTAGAAACTAGAGTAGCAGAAGCAGTAATAGTAATCGTAGTACAATATGCATATAACACCCATTTTCGACTATTTCTGAATGAGACAGATGATCACCAGTAGACAATATATTTGATTATAATACTTTTTAATATGTCATATGTCAGTGGAACGATGTCTAAAATTACTCCAATATGAACAATATTTTCTGTGCTCCATACTCAAACTTTGCTTTACACACGCTACACTTCAAGACAGTGTTTGTAGTGAACAAGAAGGCTGTCCCTCTACACTACAGCAGACATACATCATTATTGTCATCATCTCAGAAGTGTTTTAAAGTACACCTGCAATGAGATATTCTTGTTTAATCCTTTCTCTCTGAGTCATGACTGCAATTTTTATTGTTTTTTTAATGTTGTGCAGTGCAATGATGCACTATGGTTTCAAATAGAAGAATATGTCTATCAGTGGGATGTGGATATTTCAGCCTGCATGAGACTGTGTGAGCAGCAGAAGGCAATAAGACTTTGAGTTAGATACCAATGCGACACAGCACTATATGCATTAAACTATGGTCTAGGTGGATGCGAAGAAACAGGAAATTACATGAGTGATGAAAGTCATAACGGCAGTATTTTCTTTTTTTACTGCTGCTGATTTGTCGTCTATGTTCTCTTTACCACTGTGAGAGCCCAGGGAGCCAGAAAGTGTGTGTGTGTGTGTGTGGAGAAGAAAGAAAAAGACAGTGAGAGAGAGGGAGTCGTATAACTTGATGATAGCACACACTGCTGAGTTCAGCTCACTGGGTGTGAAATGATGATGATGAAGATGAAGAGCAAATGTGATGTGGGCATACAAAGAAACACACACACACACACACACACACACACACAAAGAAGAAGTAGTGATACTCGTTAGGGTCCAGATGTCTAGTTGGCTGTGAGTCGTTGGCAGGCAGAAGGAGCAGGAGGGGACAGAGAGAAACACACACAGTGTTTCTCACATACACTCACACTCATTCTAACTCTTTGACAGGTGCTGTCTCTTTCATACACTATGTGCAAACATGCAGAGTCTATGGTGGTGTCACTGCATCAAAACACTCTGCTATATATTCCCCTCAGACTTCGTTTTGCACACATTTTTTTGCTGTTCAACATTGCACATTTTGTGTTGTATTGAATCTTTATCACTGCAAGTAAAACATAATGATCACACTTAAATACACACATATACAGTACCTTTCCCAGCCCATCACCAATATACTCCTCTTTAGCAGCAGGACCTGTGAGATCCCCACAGCTCGACCCAGGCCGGCATTCATTTTGTGGAGGCAGCGGCCATTGAAGTCCCACACCTGCCAAAGACAGAACAATTGACACTCATCACAACACCAAATGTGCTTCATTTCAAAGCACACCCAAATGCCAACAGAAAACCACTCAACATGTCATCTTCATGTTTCTTAGAACATTTAGCAGAACGTCATATCGCTACACAAACTGTACATGGGACTCTGTTTTATCAGCCTTGTCTAGAAAAGAAACAGGCAACAGAAAGAGGAACAGCTCTATTCATTTTTGAAAGGATAGCTTATTTTTTTCCAAGACGATAACATGTTTTGAAATGATGATATTTTTTGGCTATCAGCTATCAAACTATCAAGCTATTGTCATATTGTACAAGCTATTGTCATATTGTACATCCATCAAACATGTCTGTCCATGTGTCCCATTTTGCATGATGATGCAGTCTGGATCTCTGTTCTGGCATTTCACAAACACTGATTGGCCCAATGGGAACGCTGTAATTGAAAGGTCAAAATTTCAAATTCTGAATGGCCCTAACTGCTACACCACGGGTTCAGTGTTGATGAAAATTGGAGAGATGATGCATCTTGTTACTAATTGGCCCAAGGGGTGCCTGCTTCTTGTGTTGAGGATGACATGTGTAGCTGTTTCAAATGGCACTGTGAGTGTGTACCTGACACAGCTTGCACATGGCTGCATTCTCACAAGGGCTCACGGGATCAGAGAGCTGATGTGCTTGATTATATTGATTATAATATGCATAATTATAATTATTTATTAAAAATGTGAAGAACAATTGCACTAAGCTTGGAGTCCATGGGCCTATGTAGTGCTTGAATGTGGAGCGGAAAGACAGTCACAGAGAACAACATACCAACCAAAGAAAAATTGAAAGCTGTGTAAGACACGATTCTGCCCACATTATTAGGCAATATTAAAACAAAGAGAGAACTTTTTCTAAAACACAACAATTTTAGCAAACATTCATTATACAAGATTTCAATATGGATAACCAAACATGCACATAATGTGTCTGATAGTATACCACTTCTGTAAGGGGCACACGCCAATATCTTGATTTTTGGTATGCTGGTATGTTGTTTGTTTTCTACTGACACCATTTCCTAATGGCAGGTGCTGCAAAAACTGGTATGCATCAGGGGGATGTCAGTGGATTGGATTGTTATGTCGCATAGGCAACAAGTTCAATGATCAAATGTATCGCATTCCCCAACATGGCTAATTGTAGCCATGTTAGTTAAGGTTAGCTCAAGTATTAGCTTTGGCTACAGTATATATTAAATTATTTTACAGTCCAGTAACTTTATATCTTTTTTCCATGCATAAAACTAAAGCAAAGCAGTCACGTTATATATTTAATAAAGATATACTTGCATTATAAAAAAGTTTAAGTCACTAAATACCTGTTGTCAAAGTAAAAGAAAATCTGCATATGTGTTGGTGGGAGGTGGAGGGCGTGCCACGAGAAAGTGGGCCAGTTGAGGACAGCTTCTTCATGCCAATTAAAAACAGCAACAATTGAAAAGTTTTAAGGTGAATTTAAATGAGTTAAGGTGTTATTATGTATCTACGGAGCATGCTGTAGCTACATCTGTAACATGTGCCTCCTCAAAAATAAAATGTAACTACAACTTGTTTCTACGATGGCAACGCGTCCTTTTTTATATGATCATACCACATCAAGACCACAGCATGTGTTTCCTACTACAATTTTCTGATATAGATTGTATATAGTGAAGATTGAACATTAAGAACCAGTTGTCCAATAATCAGGTCGGTGGTTTGACTGGCTCCTCCAGGCTCCATGTCAACATATTGAACCCCAAATTGCTCCCACATAGGTGTGTGAAATGGTATGAATCGTGTGAATTGTGTTCATTTCTGTTACTGTTTTAAGTGGTTGAAAGACTTCACTCAGTAATCTATAGTACATCCATCTTTTGGCGCTGAGAACAAGTAAAATATGACGCTTAACTACAAATCTAAACCTGCTCCATGGCTATTTAGAGGGTGACAGACATTAACCCCTTGCATCAAGTATAAATCCAGCTTTACTGTGCTCAAGCACTGTGTGCATAGAACAATGCATGGGTGTTAGTTGGTCTGAGGTTAAATGGAGCTTTCTGATATTCTACCACTTCACCTTCTTCTTCACAATCTATTCTCTGCCATTTTTGCATTTTTTTGCAAGTTTGCATATGACCTGCAGCTACCATAGTTCACAGCTGAACAAGCGTGTATTTGTGTGTGTGTGCGTGTGTGTGTGTGTCCCTACTTTGACCTCTCCGTCAGTGCCTGCAGTAAACAGCCGGATCTGGGTACCGTCCAGGGCCATGGTGGAGATCTCAGCGTTGCTATGGCAACGGCAGAACTGCTTGACCTTTTGGCCCGTGTCAGCCAACCAGCAGATCACAGTGGAGGCGGAGTCACTACTGACTACCTGCAGAGAGAGAGAGAGAGCGACAGAGAGGATATTAATCATCAATGAGTTTCATCCTTGTTATACTGCAAGGACGGCAAGGTATTCTTTAATGACTCTCACATAGCCATTCTCCACATTTCACACTTTATTTCAGTGCTTAGCCACCACTGAAGAAAATATGCAACAACTGCTGCTGTCAACTGCGAATAAAAGCAGAGGGAAAAAAGTAAAGTGGATGCATTAGCGGTTTTAGTATTTGTGTGGTGTTCCTGAACTGTGTGGGGAACTAATGCCAGTTGTGAACATCATGTCATGATGTGGGGCAAAGGGAGCAAAACATGCAATAAAACATAATGACACGTTAGTCGTTATATACAAACACAGCCTACATACTTTTGCATTTAATTATTTGAAGAAACTATAGAGGAATTCACAAAACATTCCCACCTCACTCAAGGTCTATTTAGAACCTGTTCTGTGGCTTTTGGATGGATGAGAACAATGGACAAAAGGTCCTTAAAGTGCTAAAAAAACCAGAAGCGTGAACATGTACTGTTCATTTTCAGGACAACTAGACAAACTCCATTTGATTTGTTTTGTTTTTCAGCTGATGTTTCCAAAGTCTATTATTTGCAACTATTTTAGAAATCATAAGTATCTGAGTGTGCTACAATTATCACCTGTATGCCCATATTACACATCCAGTTTACAACATATACACTGCCTCCCTATTGCTTTTATCTCTCTGTATAAAAAACAAAAATGGTGAAACAGCTGAAAATCAAAGAAATAAAGTCTCAGGGAGCCATTTGACCTGCATACCTGTCTGAACAAACTATTATACAGAACACAGGTAACAGGGTGTTCGTGGCTGCTGGTCCTCTTCTCCTCCTTCACGGTCTCCAGCAGGAGAAGCAGGCTGTTGAAGGAAAGCAGGAGGAGTTGACGCTCCTCATGGAGGAACAGGAGGGTTTGTGTGTCCTCCTGCATCTTTGGGAAGACACCGGCCAGGCGGTGAACACACAACTGGCTAGATACATCCCATACACACAGGACCTGGAGAGTGTATGAGAAGACGTATGTAAGCTACTGTATATGTATCACCATATATTTATTCAATAATTACAGAACAAATACATTCATCGCCAAGAAGAATACTTGCTCTAGCTGCCTCTGCACTTAGTCAAACTCTGCCATATTGCTTTACAGCACAAAACAGGACAACTGTCACTGGTCTAAGAACTCTTCCAGAAGAAAACTGAGGTAAAGCTTTCAGAGTTTCTTGCAATGGCAGATGGTGTTTGAGCAGAAGGCAGATGGAACATGAATCACTTCTAAAATATTCATTATCTTTAGAAAAACCAAAGTGAAGGCAAACATACACAGTGCCGCAACAGGGAGAGAGGAAAAGCAGCACAAGCAGCAACATCCTCTTTGCATTAAAAAGAAGACAAGTTTAAAGGAGACGTGTTCTTAATTTTAAGAAATGCTGACTCTTATAATAGCAACACTGTGAAACAGGCTAGCAATTGTCTACCCCACGGCCTCCTTCCTCTGTAGTAATTATAGCAAGGTATAACAATTAATATTACAATGATCTCTCTATCATTACTGCGCGCACACACGCACACACACACACCTTATCTTTGGAGTAACTGAGCAGTTGTTGCTTAGTCTGCATGAAGCGGACTGCGGAGACAGGGCCTGTGTGCCCACTGAGTGCACAAACTGGCTCTGAGGTCACATACGGGTTCCACAGCAAGACCTGATGATCCACACCTGCTGTGGCTACAACAAATCAGAATATCCCAAATTAGCAGAGGTGCTAACTTCGATTAATTACAGAAACCATACTGATTTTAGTCGCCCACAACCAATTATATATTCAATGAGCCATTTGATGCTTTTGTTCATGCATAGAAAATCATTGTAAGACATTTGGATTAGTTGAAGAAAAGTTCTACAGATCCAGTCACACCTTCAAGATAATTTTTAGCCACACCAACCAAGACACAAAACACATACAATAAAAAAAACCCGGCCTACAACTGTCTGGTGTAAGCATTTCTGGACTAGTCATTTTGATAGTCGAAACAATAGAACATTTAAAGTTAGAGTTTCCTGTTTTAGAAAACAAATACTTACATGTTTTTAACTACTATGAGTCAGTATGAGTTATAAGCCAAGATTTTCTGTTTTAGCCCTCGGGTGTCACATGTTGTGTAGATTGTAAGGCCCTCTAAGACAAATTTTAACCTTTTTAAATAAAGCTAACTTGAGTGGACATGTAGAGGATTAGCAAGAAGTATTCACTATCACTTAACTAGTAAGTATTTTTAGTGTTCGTACACATTGGTCCCCACCTATCAGATTGAGTCCATTATGGTGGTCCATGTCCCACACACCCCCCTTTGTAAAGAAAGAAGCAACTCGCAGATTTCTGCTTTCCTTTTCTCTCCAGCCGATCACCATGCTGCTTTGCGGTCTGGTGCTGCATGACACAAAGGCTTCCAGTGAGCCCAGGTAACGTACTGCAGGAAGCAGGAAAGAGTCAGAAAGTGAATTAGGCGTGACAGATACTGTAATTAGGTTTACAACATTTAGAAAATAGTGAGTAACACTGGGAAAAACAAACCTGCACATGATTTAAAATCAATTTGACATTGGATGAAAAATAGATGCAAACCGACAAGTAGGCAGGCAATTTAATTATCTTTTTGTTTGTTGTTTTACTGTTTCTTGTGGTTCCTGTTTACTCTGTAGTCATTATACTTGGAAATCTATTGTTTATATTGTATCACCACTGCACCAGGCACTGGTGAGACAGCTGGCTTGAAATGTAGAAATGCAAATTATTTTTACTTGATATTTCTGAAAGCAACAGATGACCTGGTAACCTTGTATTTATTTTGTCTGTGGTCCTTGAGACAGGACAGCCCTATGTGTCTCACAGACATATACACATACTGTAACGCTAATATCAAACTTAATTTACACAACAGCTCTTTTCAAAAAGAAAATTGTTAAAAGTTAACAATGTTGAACCAGAACTCAAACGTGGGCAATGAGGCAAAAAAATAGACAATTAAAAAGGATAAGATAAAATAAAAATAGAATAAAATATTAATAAAAGATTGAAAAAAGAGCCTGGAAAAACCTTCCTTTTAAAGATAGGTGTTGAGAAGAGATTTAAAAGATGTCAATGATTCTGCAGCTTCAGATCCTGAGGAGGGAGTTCCAAAGGTGAAGGCTCCGGACTGCAAAAGCCCGGACAATGTTAGTCATTAGTCTACAGGACTTAGAAACAGCCAGCAGGAGGATGTGAGTCTGTGGCTCACAGGGGAATAGCAATTCAGCAATGTAGCTGGGAGCCGAACCATAAAGTCCTTTAAAGGTGATCAGTCAAATCTTAAATCAATTCTAAAACTGACTAGTAACCAGCGAAGAGAGGATGAAGCAGGGTTGATGTCTTGTCTTCTAGTACTTGTTAGAAGCGTACCAGTTGAAGGCGTGAGATCAGTTTTGGATTAACCAAGCTCGGGTCGAGAGAAAAAAAGACATGATTTGTGAGATGCTACTTGGTTGGCTTCTGGCTGCAGGTTTGGCAAGGTGTATTTTGATTTGAATAAATACCTTATTGAAAGGTATCAGAGATATAAATAAAAATAAAAGATGTCAACTTGTAAAACAAGGAAACCACCTTCTATAAACTTTCGATAAAAATGGTAATTTAGAAATGAGTCTAAAAAATGTTTAAGACAGTCAAGGTTTGGCGGAATACTGCATGCAAAAATCAGGAGGGAACCCATCCAGTGCACAGAGAACTATTTACAATGGATAAAATAGTGGCGCACACTGTTAAAAAACCTCCTTCAAGAATCTGGCAGGCGTAACATCTAGAGCTTTGGAGGAATGTGTGACTGAGCAGAGAGAAAGTCTTGATATGATAGAATATTTATCTGCAAAGATTTGATCTTTATTTTTCTGTGCAAACTCATTTTAAGATAAGAAATAAGAGAACAATCATAAATTAATGCCATTCGTTTCCGAGCAGACCCTCTATGTAGTGCAATAAGGCAGCAGATGTTACTAGCAGAGGGAATAAATTAGTTTTAAACCCCAACAAATGTAAAACAACATTGCATCATATTTTGATGATGACACACTGTTCATTTGATTTCATTTCTTCAGATTAGATACTTCATCGTGCTGATGCCAAAATGCTTTCACTACCAGAACTCTGAAGGACATCCACTTTCTGAAACGGCTGTGCTAAATGTGCATTGACCGCAACCCTGCTGTATAGCAAACCAACCAATCCAGAGGCATTCAGCACAGCATAGAATTAGGCCAGTTTGATTTGCTCACTGGTATTACAGAAAATGTAATGGATCTTGCATCACCATCTATCTCAATTAACACTTTGATTGAGAGCAGCTAAATTGGATGCCACACGTCTCCATTAGAGGCTGCTTCGCTTTCAAATACTGCACAAATAAGTGCGGGTTGTGAGATGGCATGTGACAGTTGCAGGTCAAAGATCAGCCGCATAGCTGGGGCAAATAATTACATCTGATTACATTTCATACACCACATCTTTTCTCCGTCCTGTAGATTAAAAGATCAGAGGATTTTCAGACAGGGTCGCATGACTCATCATTGATTAATGAGGCCTCCTCTCTTTCACTGGCACGCTCCAATCATAAATCAAACTATTTGTGATGCAGACCTAGAGATACATAACATCTGCTTTAGCCAGTGATGTATGTAATGTCACACTTATCGCTGTGTGTTTCGAAGTTAAAGAGGAACAGCAGGAGTCAGTGCATATCGACATCAAAGCAAACCTCTTTTGTTCTGCAACAAATCACTGCACATTTTGGGAGATTTTACCTACACGCTGGCGTTTATGCTTAATGTTCCTTTTCATTTCTTTCATCACAACATTATGTGGATTTTCTCTCTGACACGCACTTCCTACAGCTCTCCTTCCTTGCCCTTACGGGTCTGTGTCCATCCCAATTTCCTCCTAATTTCCCCTCAATTTTCCTCTCTGTTCCACCACCGTTAATCCTCCCGCCGCTTCACTCCCTCCCCCCTCCTCTCTCTGGTGGCCCGTGAGCCCGAAGGTTTGGAGGTCTGGATAACCAGCCATGCCTAATGGTACACAGCCCACTCATACTGCAGGGTGGGCAACTTCAAAAGAACAGCACCAGCACCCCAGAGGTATGCAAACACACATATACAGTCACACAAACTCCCTCCTCTCCCTTCTTAAAACACAGCCACAAATATACACATACACACACACAGCAAACCTTAGTATATGTCCTCTGTTGTTGTTTCACATGCACGTACACACACAGCCTGGAAATTTTCAATTAACCAGCGCTTTTTAATGTTTTGGCATTGTCTCCTCTGTTTCCCCCTTTTGTGTTTTCCCTTTGTTTTCCCATTTGTTGTGCTTATTTATATGTACTTTATTCTTGTTTCCCCCTTTATCAGGATCTCCCCCTCCAGCCAAGCTATTCTCAGAGCACTTGCCTCTGCTGAATCACTATCAAACAGCCCAGTGACTCTTCAGAGGCGCTTTATACGAATGATGCAATCGAGATACAACTAAGCGACCTCTTTGTTGCAGAGGCTGAGCTGAAATAGGGAGTCTCAGAAGGCCAGACCTCAAGCCAGTGACTTTATGCCAATAGTAAAAAGACTATAAAGTGGATGACTCAGGACTCACAGCATGTGTGCGTGTGTGTGTGTGTGTGTGTGTGCGTGCGTGCACAACAGTGACAGAGGCACACCCAAGCATTTCCATGGTGTTGCATAAGCCGTTATTATGGTGATACTGAAAAAGTGAGCAAGAAAGAGCCACAGACAGTGGCTCTCATCCCAGCTGTCAAGGTGAAAGAGTGTGCGCGTGTGTGCGTCAGGTAACCCTGACACCCTGGCGTGTTTTCTTTTTCTCTGTCATCTAAGCCACTGATTTTGTATCATGGCTTTCTTTCTGTCCAACAAATAAAAACAATTTTTTGACCCGAGGCCCCCAGGTGTATGCAGTTAACTATGGGAATGAAAAGCTATTCGCCAAAATGAAACTCCAGTGATTTCAAACAACAGCAATCAGCGCAATGTGGTTATTTAATAAACCAGCCTTTTGATATTTTGGCATGTTGGAACACATCTGCCATTTCAGGCTCTTACTGCTGGCCCCTTCATTTACATACAACTGGGAATATCCAATGTGTAACCAGAGAAGTTTGGGTTGAGACAGCACAACGAAGAGTGAAGGAAACGGTTGATATTTTTCTATGTCTATGCATTTATGTTTTTGACTTATGACAGCCAAATATAACTTTGTGTCTGTGTCTCTGTATGTGTGTTTGTGAGCTTGTATTTCCTACCTTTTCTAACCCAGGCAGGCACGTGTGCTCGGTGTGTCACAGTGTAACAGGAGCAGTGCTTTCCTTTGACCAGCTCGTCCCATAGGATGATGTCTGCTGAATCTGAGTCCTTCCTCAGACCGAGTCTCTCAAACAGAGAGATATGAGCAGAGGTAAAATATAGAGCACTGACCTGGGATAACACACACATACACAAACAGTTATGGAGCAATGTACTCATGAACACATCCAGATCACGCAGAAAAATAACTTATGAGGCTGCTCCGTCTTCCTCCTTCTTCTCTTTCCTCTTTCTATCATTCCTTTGCTTTTCTCTGTCTGTATATTACCTGTCCTGCAATGTCTCCTATGGTGAGGACAGCCTGGTCTGGGTGAGAGGGATCCACCCAGTAGTCTAGACACCAGGGAGTAAACTTTAAACCCTAGAGAAGTGGGGTTATATCAGGTTATATTATATATACTCTGGATACAAAATATCCAGAGTGCAAAGCAGCCGCTAATATGATAATATAGAACTAATACATTAGGAAAGAAATATATAGTTTTTTTTAGGATGATTACTGCTGTTACCTGGAGTTTATACTTGCAGCTGAAGTCCTGTTTAGACAGTATATCATAAAAACACACCTCCTTACTAGTAAAAGACACAGCAATCTGAGAATCAGATAAAAAAAAGAGAAAAGAGAGTGAAAAAAGAGTTTATTGCAAATTGCAATTCAACTCATCAACATGCTATAAAAATGGTAATTACTTTATTCTGTAACTGGAAAATCTGCGTGTACAATATTATTCTGTCACCCACAAATCTGTAGACTGCTAATTAAAAGTATTGATCAATAATTGATGGTCTTATTAGTGAAAAATTAATGTTTATTTTCTGAATATTATGCAACGACTTCATGTCTGCAATGCCATAAACCAAAAACCACTGATCAATAATTCATTGATTGAGTGAAATGGTTGTTTATCTCTACGGTGTACACTATCTGCCCCAATAATTAAGACTACTTATTACAAATAAATTTATAAATAAATTTCTACAACAACATTTCTTCACACCAAGACTGTGGCAGCATAATCAGGACACTAGCATTTGGCTGACTGATCGATTGTTCTTCATGTGACTTCCTGAAAGTTATAGTCACCTACCTTGTGTATGTTGTGCAGCAGCACCATGTCTGTGACCCACAGGTCTTTGGGTGTGACTGTGCTGTTTTGCAGTCGGCACGTGTGCAGAAGGGACATGTCCTCTCCGTCCCGCAGCCCTACAGTTCCTCCTTTACTCACAGTCAGATACTGACCTGAACTCTGCAGGTGCAACACCTGGGGAGACCAGAGGACATGACAAATCAACACCATTTAACCTAGACAAATATACACATAGGGGAAAGTAACAGAGAGGCTCTTTACATACTTCACACTTTTGTAAAAATTGACCTTCAGTAGAACTTCAATGCTATTTGTGGTGCAGTTTGCAACATTTTAATGGAAAGTTAATTAGTAAAATGGAGGCTACAGCCTTTAGGATGAAAGCCTTTAAAATATTTCAGCCATAATTTCCCTCCTTTCTTACTAATCTTTAGCAATAAAACCACACAATAACTCCACGAAACATAAATCTTCTTAGTGTAGTGAGATGTAGTGCACAGTCTTCTGTGCTGAAACCAATAAAACAAAAAGGATTAATCAATGATGCCATTTTATTGGCTAAGCCACGAGGGGAAAAAACTGAGAGCTGCAGAAAAAAAGCTCAAGCTGCTTGTGTCTGATGAGAAAGAGACATTCAAGAAAGGTTTATTAATACTTACAGAGCAGAGGTCAGGTCTCAGATTCACTACCAATGCAACTACTGCACTTTCCCTCAACGACAGCAGCCTTTGTAGGATCTCTCAGATTGGCGTGCCATGTATTTATCTCTAATCATTCTAATTACCTGTTTATCTACAGCTGGTGAGTCACTGGTTCAATGAGTTCCTAGCAATTCCCGCCACCCACAGATGTACCACATGGAGCACCGATGTTTGTGTAACCTGTTGTATATTACTTTAAAAACTGACACTGCCCTACAGACTCTGTGGCTGCCTTTGTGATAAAGAGTCAGAATCCAAGTTGTCCCACTAAAATCCAAAAAAACATTGTTTTAGTGAGGCTTTAAAATCTCTTACTAAAACTGTACTTGGTAAAAGATAACAAAATTAATATGCCAAAAATGGTGAGGTGGTCTAACGGTAGGACCATTCAACCTCACACGGGCTTCTACTGGACTCTGTGGCTACTGCCTCCTCCAGTCTCCCGCACGCACTTGCACACTGAAATTTTTATTGTTCATGTATGTCCGACCAATAGGATGTCGCTACCGATACGTGCGTGACGTATAAATAGCAGAGTCCCTACTTCCTCAACTACTTCCAGTTGTGAAGACAATTTTAGCAGACACACAGAAACATCAGCATTAAATTGGTGTAGGATTTCTGGCTACTTGACAAAGTCCAATATTCACTCTCCATTTTGGTCTTCACCAACGCCTGAGGGAATTATCTGGGTCTTTAGCTGCTAAATAATCTGCTATTGCTAACTTTGCAGTATGCTGGGAAGGTAGCATAAAGGGGGGTTTCTGTGGGTTTCTGCTGAACCTAAATGCTCTGAGCTGAGGTGAACTGCACAGTTGTGTGACTTCTCTGTAGGTCCATCACTACAAGCAACCTCTTTTTACATTACATTAACTAATTTCTTCTATTGTTATATATAAATATGGATTAGTGCAGCTTTGAGCATATTTTTCACATTTCAGAAATGAGAGTCTTCTAAGCGACATTAGTTTGTCTGCCTCTTTAAAACTGATCTAAGCTAAAGGGGTCACAACCTTCCAGCCAATTGGAAAACAACTTACACAACATTTTGACATTCTCAGGATTGAAAGATTAAAGTGGTGAGCCATCACTTTATCCACACCAGTAGGCACTTTATACCGGCCGCTTCATTTACATATTAATTGATAGATGTTAAACTTAAAGGAGTCCAGAGCCATTTATCTCAAAAGAGGAGTGCCATTTTGATGAGCAAGACCCTAATACTTTCGAACTTTTCCACTCACACTGTTTAATAATGTGGAATTCTACTCAGTCAGCAGAGTTTTGGATTCTTCAGCCGGTCAATGTCAAAATGTTTTTCAGATAACATGCCGCAATAGATCATTTGTTTAAAATGGGCAACGTGTTCTAACCCTCATAACAAACTCTTGCCAAGTCTCCAAGAGGTCAGTGACCCTTATACCTTTTGGACTGAGTCTCGATGTGGACAGGTCAAAGTGCGCGGGGGCTTCCAGCAAGGCACACTGCCAGTTCTGGTGTTCTTCACTTTATCAGAAAGCTCCAGTAGCAGGAAAGAGCACAGGCCTCCCCAGTCGACACGTCCCTCTTCCTTCACGGCGTCAATGTCCAGAAGGAGGCCGCGGTGCTCCTGAGTGACAACCACGCTGTCAAACAGGAGGCCATACTCCTCCTTGGAGCCACGGCCAACCGAGGACCAAGCCCGATTGATAAATTCCGCTCTGGACAAGGAACGAGATGCACCCGAGGCGTCCTGTATTGAGATCAACAGGAGACATTGCACAACGTCTGCACAAAGAAACACACAGAGTCTGTCAAGCACTCGAACACAATGTGCTGCAGACTGTCTCTAAAGCATTTCTTATGAGACCTGGAGGGGTGGTGCTGTGGAATACTGGTAAACAGAGAGATACAGTATAAATTATAATACTCTTCTTTAAGTGTCTCTCATGTGAATTAAACTTGTTTGTAATATGAGACTATTCCAAAAAAAGACAAAAAACAGACACTCACCAGGAAAAGGTCCTGTAGTTTTCTATAGTCCTCAGTGTCCATCCGACTCTCAAGCTGTGCCACCTCCATCCGTGTTCCCATGGTTACAGCTCAGACCTGTCAATCAATCACCAACATACCAGACAAGGTCAGGAAGGTAAAACCTGTGTATGTAAGCCTGTGCTGAAGACTCACAGACAAATAATAGACTCCCTGCATCTCTAGGACGAAACGAGATGTCCCCAGCTTTAGTAATCCCTTAGTAACCTTCCATATCTGTTTCACAGCAGGTTGTCATGTCACCATAATCATACAGCGGCGTCACAGCAGTGGACTTCCTTTGTCGGCTCTTTTCACTCCATCCAAACATGTCTGTGTTGAATGGTGTGCAAAGGTCTTTTATTTTCAACAGATATTTTCCCCACAGCTCGGTGACTGTTTAAAAGGTGTGTGAATAGGTCCCCGAATTATGTCTCAGGAATGGCTCGAGGAGGCGGCTAAGCCAAAGCATGTCAAGTCCCTGTTATGTCAGGTAATGTGAAATAAAATACTGAAGTCATGTAGATGAGCAGCATGAATAAAAGCATGAATAAAAGGCAGGATTTGTTAGATTAGCATGTGTGGTGATTAAAAGCGGATTTGATGGGCTAAGAGCGAAATGTGAGATGATGAAAAGTTTCTTTTTAAAACACTCAACAAAACACTACAAAGGCCAGAGGAGGACAGAAAACACTCTGTTTCATTTTGAGCCCGACATAAACATTTATGAGACAAATTCAGTGGAAGTGGCATCAAACTGCGCTGAGATTTAGATGACAGGGTGCGTAATGAAAGCAAAGAAAATCAATGCTTTTGCTGAGGCTATTATCTTTTATAATGGTGATTAACTGTAGCGTGATCCTGATAGCTGATGATGGTTTAGCCACCTTTTTATTTACATCATTGACAACAAGTAGTCGACTGCAACAGATATGTTTATGTTACATTAACAAATGAGAAGAATGGCGAAACCTTGGGGACAATTTCAAGCATGTTCTGTTTACGAGAGTGATAACTTTTAATCAACTACGTCCTGACTTGTTCTGTTACAAGCAGCTGGCATCGCTCTTTATGAGATTACAGACAGTTCCATAAAATGAACACAAAAATAAGCCCATAGTATCAGCTGATGCACTATACATATTGCTGTTTGATCAAATGTAAAATGTATCAAGCATATTAATGTTACAAACTGACATTTAGGGAACTGCTTTCAGGTGTGTTAATATGACAAGATAACTCAAGGAATACATTTTTAAAAAAACAGTGTACAGTGCTGTCATGGGTTGCCACTTACCAGGGTGGCCTCTCTTCTTCCTAGATGGCTTCTTCAGGTCCAGTCTCTCTTAAAACTGTCACTGTGGGTTTATTAAAGTTGAACAGAGTATCATCCACTGCAGTCAAACCATCCAAAAAACATTTCAGCACCAGGCTGTAACTGCATAATGACAGGTTCTAGGCCTGGCAACATCACTGTCAAGTTAGCTGTACTTTGCCTGGACTGCTGGTGTCTACACACACTTCAGTCAAGCAGTTTTTTAATCATGTCCATATAATAGAGTTGAACACACAGTTTCTCAGTTAATAACATATTCAAACTTACCAAGACAACCGATTTCATCCTCTCAGTCCACAATGGGTGTCCAGAGTAAACACCTCTGTCCCAGAGTCCCCCGTGCTCCGAGGCGTTTTTTTCAAATGTATGACATTTCAAACAAATCTGTCCTGGCCCTTGGCCTGATCTTTGGGATTCAGATGATTCCAGGAGTCCCGAGTTTTGTGTCCAGAGGTTTGTCTAAACCAGCGATGTCTGAGAAGCAATCAACACTAAAAGCCCTGGTTGCACTACACACGCCCGGAGAGAGTTAACCAACTGCCCCCAGTAGCCCAGACAGTGGCAGAGGCCACATGCACACACACACAATTCTTTTCTTTTTTATTATCCCTCACTCTCAAAGACTCAGGCTAAGTTTCCTGGCAACCAAGTAGTCAAAAAGAGTGTTTGTTAGTCCAGGCTCTATCGACTGTATGCGACACAATGAGTGTTTGTGTGTGTGTGTGTGTGTTACTTCTATTCACAGATTAGGTACAATTACTCCCCTATACAAAAACTCTCTCACACACACACCATAGCTACAGCAACACAATTCACAAGAGCATTAGTATTCTACTGCCACTCATAAAAGTTTTTGTGTATTTAACTACAACTTTAAAAAGTACTGATGTGAACCTGAACCTGCACAAAGATAAAACACACAACACCAGAGCTTTATAGTGCCATTCAAATGACTTTGAGAGGGCTTCCTGTGGGTCACTCTTAGCTGTACACACACACACACACCAAAAGAGAAAAAAAACCCTTGCAGAGATTTGTTAAAACTCAGACAAATAGATGCCATGAACACACACAGAAGCTGTACATCCAACACAGATACTATCATTTCCCTCCTTCCCTGCTGCTTCAGCGACCACAACCAATCCCCGTGCGTGACTTAATGGCCTGGAATAACTTGAATTAGCTGATTACAGCGGCCGTCAACGGTGACAGGATCAGAAAATTAGGTCTCAGCAATTTCAATAATAAAGCTTTAAAAATTAACACTATCACAATTGGATTAGAGTGGTGCATGTAGGAGCCAGCGCAGAGCCCAAAATAGCCCACCACAAATCCACCATGGAAAATCCACTATTATACAGGGAGAAGAATGAAGTTGCTGGAATGGGGAAAAAATTGGTACGGATCTTAGTCCTGGGAGGAAAGAGGTGCAGGCAAAGAAAGAGAATGCAAGGGCAACTGAGCGGAAATGAACCACTTTCATACAACAATGCAAATCTGAAGAGACCCACTTCTGAAAATCTTTCTGATATGACAAAACTCTTTTGCAATAAAAAGAAATTTCCCAACACACTCTTCCCAACTCTTGTTCAGACTTCCAAGCCCCTTTATTTTATTTACATTTGGTTGTCATGGCCATTGCAAAAAGATAGAAAAGAAAAATGATACATTCAAGCAGGTCAAACACATTTGTGTCAACTAGAATAAACCATTTGTATTTATCTATACATTCATATCTGTAAATCAAACAATTGCTAGAGGGTCACTGTCTGTCAGTCTGAGCATTGTTGTCATGTGACGCTTTCTCTGGTACCTTTTTCCAAAACCAAGCCGACGGCCAACTGTTTGTTGTATTGACCTTTATCTACTCTGTGATTTTCAATATGGACTCTACAAGCCAACCTGCTTTTAAGCTCCAGGTTTTGGCCACGTAATCACAGCTGTGTCCAGTGTGAGATTGTGGTAGAAATCGGGAGTCCAAAACAAAGGATTTGCTCATTGATGTTAGGTATCTGACACTGACACAGATGTTTACCACTGACATTTGTGGATTTCTGAAAATAACTCTGATCATACCACCACCATTTCACCATCAAACGATAAAAAGAAATGTAAGCCTCAAAAGTGGTTCTCCTTTTCTATAAATGTACAGCAGTGGTTCCCACAAATCTGAGCAATAAAAGGAAAACACATTTACAAGAAATACTTAATACTTTTACCTCGTCAGGTCTGTAAAAACTGTTTAAATCAGAGAAAGAATCACTGTGGTTTAAATTGCTCAAACCTCATGTACACTAAAGCCCTAACCATGTGAGTCAGAAGTAGATATTATTTTAAAGGGTCACATAGGGAAAAGGTTAGAAACTGCTAAAAAAAAAATAGCAAAAAAGGGAAAAAAACCCAGACCAGATACACATCCCCAGTACATCTACACAACCCAAATATTGTTTGGATTGGATCATTATGTTAAGATGTTGCATCTCTGACCACCTATCATTAAAAAAAGCCATGTGTTCATTTATACAGTGGACTATCTATTGTTAGTAGACAGTAAATGTGAAGTATTCACATACATTTCTGTAACTAAAGTAAAAAGAAACTGCTAACCTGGGTGGGTTGTGTTTGAGATGCAGTGGGTGAAGCAGTGAATATTAGAGCTGTACAGGACAAAAGAAGTAGACAGTGAACAGTCTTGATTTTAAATTCCTGAACTTTTTCTTCCTTTTCTTCACAGCATTTGAACCTTTCAGATTGAAGTTGAATATGCTGCATGCTGATAGTTGCAGGATATTAGTGCCAAGTATTTGATACCAACATATACATCAAGATTCTGTTTTTCAAAAGAACAGTGACAATTAAATTAGTCCACAATAAGTCCACAAATGTGGGAATGTAGTTGGAAACTGAATGAGACTTGTGTAATAACCAAACTTTTAAGGACACAGGAAATAATCACATTTTCCCTAAACTTTTTCAGAACTACACAGTGCCAAACAGAGAGGAAAATATATAAAGGAATGAAGAAATATCGACTTAAGAATCTGATAAAAGAACAACATAAAAGAGAGTTAAAAATCCCTGGCAATTACTGTCAACCTGGCTTGCTTTGAACCTCAAACTACCTGATCTCCCCTCAAAGCCACAGAATTATAAATTATACAGCCCAAAATAATAAAATGTCTTGACAAATTACAAAGCCTCATATCACCTATTCTCTTTAAAAAAAAAAAAAAAACAACGGTCTGTGTGTGTCTTCTCAGGCTGCTACACCACAGTCTTGAAGGCCTGCAGGATCATGTTGGTCTGGTGGATGAGCCGGTTGGCGCTGACAAACACGTTTATCACTCTGGAAACAACCGTGACAGAGACACAAGGACACATGTGTCAATCATACAGCAAAGAAACCATGGCAACAATATTAGGATTGATCCGGGAAACACTTTGATCTGGCTAGAATGGAGAATGTCAGGCATCAGAGAACACAAGCCAGCACGAATCCAAAGGAAATGGGTCAAGGGAATTATTCAGCAATGGTGGATTTGATAGAAGCGGGCCTGTGATCAAACAACAACCATTTACATGGTGGTGACAGTGTTTGTGTGTGTGCGTGCGTGGCATGTGCGTGTACAACGTTTGATTACATGTGTTGGTAGTGGTGTGCACATGTGAAATAGAAAAGGCTGAACAAGTTGAGAGAGCAGACAGAGAGGACAAAAACCAGACAGAAAAGAACCTCCTAAAACAGAGAATAAACTTGAAACAGTGTCATACTTTCCATCTTTGAAGTAGGTTTTGAGAGTGTCACTGAAGCTCTTGGAGTATTTCACAAACTCTTTCTTCTGCTTTTCCAGTGCCTAACCAATAAATACAGACAGCCTTTCAGCTCCACTTATTTCATAGTAAATGCGTTTATGTGTGAGCATCTTCTCCTTCTTCATGTATCTACTCACCCGTCTATTCTGATACTGGTATTTCCTGAAGACAGTATTAACTGTGTCTAGCAGCTCCTTGATGGCACTGGCGATGTCTCTGCGGATGACACACACAAATTAATGCATGTAAAAAAATTTAAAAAATACACAATATCTCAAAATCTGTCTGTTTTCTAAATCAGGCAGTGATACCCTGAAACAACAGTTCTTTGATCCTGCTTGTTGTCTCCCTTTCCTCACAAACAAAAATGCTTTCACAGTCGTGAAACGCACTTGAAATCTGCTGTTGCATTCCTTTTGAATTGATTTTATTTCTAAGCCCTCTGCTGGGTGAGTAACTTAAGCTGCGACTTACTAAGAGTATTGACTTCGATTAAAATAATGGCAAAGTGGGCCAAGAAAATGAAATGTCTTTTACTTTCTCTCTTTAGTGTGTGTGTTTGTTTGTGTTGCATGTTTTAATGATTTGATTTCTAAACTTGGGTAATGCCATGACACCATGGCCAATTCCATTGGATGAAGATGTGAGAGGCAGTTGAAAGCTCATAAATGGACCTTTGAGTTGACATTATTTTGTAACCGATACTATTCCCAAGGTCACCAATGAACACCCATGCTGAAGACTTCTCACCTGATTTCACATCACTTCATCTAGTGTTGTTAATTAAAAATGTGTAACTTGGAACGCCAATCTTTATTTATTGTTTTACCATTCCTTGATACAGCACAACTGACCAGTTGGAAAAGATAAAGCAAATTCCACTGAAAGTCAAACACCCTCTGGATGTTTACAATTAGAGATTTATTTGAAAGCAATTATTAACTACAGTTAGTCCTCTCTTACTGCACACAAGCACATACTATCTTGCTAAATGAAGGCGCTGCAGTAACACAAAGCCATATCTTGACTGGAGCTCTCAAAGTGTGTTCGGACAAGAGTGTCAAGCAGATTTTCACGCGGCATTAGCACCACGAATAGGATGGCTGGACTGTTTGTGCAGTCTGTGTTTATTTGCCCCAAACAAACAGCGTACCAACAAAGCAGATGTTAGCTCTAGCTAGCCACATGTGGTCACATTTGTGTCCACTCAGACTGACCTCAATGTTGCCCAGGATTTATTAAAAGATTGAAAACTGGCGCAGTTTCTTGTTTTTATGCAATGAGGGTCTCCATCATAAAGACATATCACTGTATCAAAGTGTATTTATTAACTATAAAAGAAAAGGATTTTAATTTACATACAAAATTAAACCTGGTGTATGTTGCACACACATATACACATTCACAAACTGAGCTGTCTTACTTGATGGTCTGTAGGAAGCCAACTCTGTCATTGATCTCATCTGGTATGGTGCTGAGGATGTGTTTCAGAGCCCGGGCCCTCTCGTTCAGCTCCTGGAACTCTGGCTCTCGCCTGTCAATCATGAACTCTAAAAGCACCAGGAGGACAGTCAACACACGCGCCACAAACACAGACGCAAACAGCTACAGGGGACACTTTCTAATGGTGCCATGTGTGAAAAACACACGCCCACATTGCAAATGCATGAACACACTGTAACTATGTTTAGTTTGTTAAGTGAAGGCAGGATTGAGCTTGGGTTATGCCATGCAGGAGGTACTTTTAAAGTTCTTCCAATGTGTGTGTCTGTGTCTGTGTGTGTGTGTGTGAATTCATTACTACCATCAATCACTGTACACGGCACAAGGAATTCAATTACAGTAAGAAAAGGAACAATTGAGAACCGGGAGAGCAGTTGATTTGTGGAGACACAGCTCCCCCCAGTGGATAATTGGGCTACTGTATTATGGGCTGAGGCATCACATGAATTAGTAATCAATTAGTAATCATCCAGCTTGCAAAAGTGTCTTTGAGCAACACAGTCAGTGCTGTGTATGTCGTGCCTCTGGAGCACAGCAAGTAAACAATATAGTATGTAAACAAATGTAAATTGTGGTGGCACAAAGTTAAATTGTTAAGCTGAATATGCCTTTCTCACTTTTAACCTACCGTAAATCTCACAGTGAGACTGTTATACTGTTATCTTATGTGACACTTCATAATCCCCCCCGCCTTCTGTATTTGTATGCACCATTCACCGAGCATCCTACCTTCCACGTCGTCAGTAGCCATGCGAAGTAGAGACTCACTGTAGTTGATTTTTAAGTTCTTCTTCTCCAGTATTTTAATAACCATGTCTTGGGTCAAACCTGGGTTTTCCTTCTCTGCCTTTAAACACACAAACATACAGCTGCACTGACAGTGATCACAGTATAAAGTGATTTTAAAAAGGTATGGGCACAGTTATTACAAGGAAGATAGCAGTTCATCCCATGAAACGCAAACAAAGTTTAGTTTTTGTTAGTTACCTTTATGAAAGCTGCTCTCAGGGTCTGCGCTGCTGATAAGTTGACTTTCTCCAACTGCAAGTTATAATACACAGACACACAAACAAACATCAGTCAGCAGCACAAAACACCACACACACACACACACACGGCTTAGCTCTTATCAAGGCCTCTCTTCTGTCCTGAAATGTAATTCTGCAGAAAGTCCATACAAGCTAGGGATCCTGCATTTTCAAAGGAGGACACAGTGTCATTCTATTGTGAAATGCTAAACTGGAGAACTGAGGTCTATTCCAGTCGTCTGAGCTGATTTTCTGATGAACTTCAAACTATAAGTTCTACCTGTAATTTTCCACAGCATGTACTCACACATACATTGTTTTAGAATAAAGTGTCTTTTAAAAGTCAATTTCCTATCAAGATTCACTAAAAGAGCATGAAACACTGTAAAAACACATGTGAGGTGATGGGAAAGGAGACACTAGGCTACAGCTTGTGGAAATTGCAGTTTCTTGGAGAGTAGACAGACAAGAACCGAAGGGAGAGAAGAATGGGGCTGATTTTTCATCAAACTCATTTCATACCATTTTGTACTCTTGTGTTGTTTAAAGCCCTGTGTATTTGTTTGATTTAAATTTGGGCTCGTACTTTATATTTGTACATTTGTTCATAATGGTTATATAGAGAATAGAAAAAGAAGTTTTACTTGCTCTCCTACTTCCTACATCCACGCTAGCAGCTTTGTGAGGCTGTACAACGGTGCTTTGAGCTAAATGATCACATTAGCATGCTGATGACAATGCTAAGCCGCTGAGGGTTAGTGGGTATAATGTTCCCCATCTTAGTTTAGCGCGTTCCCACACACTAAGCACAAAGGCTGATGGGAATGTCATTAGATTTGCAGATATTTAAGTTTGTAAACCAAATTTCAATTTTGACCGGCCGATGATGCTTGATGAAAGTTTTTACAATTCATCCTATGGGAACCCGAAATATCTGCACCAAATGTCAAACCTTTCCATCCAATAGTTGTTGAGATATTTAGCTAAAACCGACTAAATCAGCCTCATGGTGGAGCTACAGACCGCAAATGTCTGTACAAAATCTGGTGCCAATCCATCAGCTATTTCAATGAATAAGTGAAAACATATTCATCATGATTGGGATTTGTCTTCAGGAGAAGCTTAATGTGGAACCAAAATGTCATGGGATACTTGCAGTCTGAATCATAAATGTGGCGATAGACTGGTAAATATGCAGAGCACCTTAACTAAACATTAAAAAAAAAACTATGTTCAGCTCAACTTGTATAACTGAAATAACACACACACACACACACACAAGCATCATGTTGTAGACACAAGCACCCAGTGACAGTGTCCACATATTGACAGTAACTTCCTTGTTAGCACTTCTTCTGTGTTGTTAACTCAGCTTTAACAGGGGACATTCAACATCTACGGTCTCTTTATTTCTTTTCTGCTACACCACAAACCATTGAATATTGCAGAGAAGTTAACCTCCAACAGCATTTTAAACACACATTACAACCTTCCCTAACGGCCTGAATATTTACCACAAGTTTCATCCACATTTTTGTCCCCTGTTCTTCTTTTTATTATTCTTTTTTACTTCCACTGAAACTCTGCATTCCTTACCTGGTTAAAGACGGGATACATCACACTATAAAGAGCCATAGAGGCGATTGATGCAGTGTCTGCTTCATTCTTCATGTCTTCCATGGTCATTCTTGACCAATCAATGGCCCTGTGTGTACGCTTGTTCACTGATGTCAAGTTTCACCACATTCAATCACTCACGGAGACTGACAGAATAGGAGCAGACAAGGACCTGAAGAAGAAGGAGAAGAAGAGTGACGGGTGAACAAGCAGGGAGAGATAGATGGTGGTGGATGGAAATGGCAAAAAGAAAAATCAAGAATCAATTCAACCACTTAAATGTTCTTGGAAAGAGAGGCTCAGTCAAAGATGGAATAAATTCATAAAATCTATTTCATAATGACTCCAGCAATGTACCAGCTTTATTCCTTCCCATTTCATGTCACAAGATCCTGTGTGTACCACTTCCCAAAAAAGCTTTTCAGTCACAGACATCATCGTCACGAAAAGCCACATTGTTGAAGGGTGTGCACTTTGCTGTTCCACTGGGTGCAATGGTGACAAAACTGGCATGAGTCATACCTGGATGTGGAACACCCACTAGAGCTTAGATCGGGCCCAAAAAATCAAACCCGACCCGACCCGAGCCCGTGCACGTTGTGTCCGAGACCGGCCCGACCCGACACATTAACTGTAATTATGAGCCCGAGCCCGATTTAAACCCGACCATTTTTAAAACATTACGTAGGCGTTATAACCGGGGGCGTCACTAGAGCTTAGATTCTCTGCCCAAGTCTGAGCCCGACCCGACCCGAACATAGTGGCGGGAAATATCGGCCCGGCCCGGCCCGCGGGTCGGGTCAGGTCGGGTCGGGCTCGGGCTCGGGCAGAGAATCTAAGCTCTAACACCCACTCCAATGTTATTGTTGCAATAAAAAACACCACTGTGATAAATATATAACCATGGCGATGATACATAGTAAGTAATTTTTTTTTCTGCTTCAATCTTATCATAAAGAAGTAGTGAATACTGGTGGTCCAAATAATAATTCACACACACACACACACACTGACAGATCCAGCACCAGTTCTTCCTCAGCCATTGTTTGCTGTGTGACACTTTAAATGATCCAATATGTTGTCCTTCTTCATTCTAAACATACAATAGACCATTTAGAGTAAGGCAGGGACACACACTCACATACCAAGTCCGTCTTCATACATGTGCCTTGTCTTTTATGACTCACAGCTCTTTATACTCCTTACTAACTGTAAATAAGGGGGCTCAAATAAAGTTTATTACACGTTTTGCTTCTTTTTATGCCCACTATTGCGCAAACACTAACAAGAGATAGGGGCAAGGGGGGAAATGGAATTGAGCCAAAGGCTGTAAACAGGTCCAGTGTGGCACCGTTTCCTAACATCAACAGCTGACTATGATTGCGAGAGGAGGATCAGTCACTGTGTCTTCAAACAAGAATTCAAACAGCTACCACTGGGAGACAACAAGAGACACAGTTACAGTCAGCCCTTCTGTAGGCTTTGCAGAGAAACCTACCAGGCTGACAAGCAATGTTTGCTGCGTCACTGGTTTAAATTTTTAAACCTGTTCCACCTCTGGTCACACCCAGTATCACTCATTAGAGTCAAAAGTGTGCTCAGCTGCACCGGTAAGCCAGGCTGCAACAGTTAATTGATTAATCGATCAGCTGTCAACTGTTAAATTAATCTACAAATATTTTGATATTTGATTTGAGCTATTTTTTTGGGACAAAAAAATCTTCTCTGATTCCAGCTTCTTAAATGTGAATATTTTCTCTCCTCCTCCTCTCTGACAGTGAACTGAATATCTTTGGGTTGTGATGAAAAAACAAAAACATTTCAGGACGTCATCTTGGTCTTTGGGAAACACGGACATATTGTCCTCAATTCTGGTATTTTATAGACCAGACAACTAATCAGTTAATCAAGAAAACAATAGACAGATTATTCAACAACGAAAATAATCACTTGCAGCCCTGCTGGTAACCACACCCAACAGTCATGTCACAGGGTCTTGCTGTACGCCTTATCATCACTGCTGCAAGGTGAGAAGTTAAACCACTAGAGGTCAGCAAAGACAAGGGTTTCAACCAGATTTGTACAGATTTGTACTAATCCAACTGAATTGTATTTTAACACTCACCTCTCTTCTCATATTCCTGGAGAGTTTGCAATTTATACAAATGGATGCAAGGTTTTTCCATGCAACACAAATGATCTACAATTGAAGGTGATCAAATTTATATTGTATTTAGACAGGGGGTTGCTAGGCCCAACATGGGGATGTGCTTACATCTAAAGTGTGTGCATGTAACTTTTAATTTAATTAGGGTTGTGTCAAATCACAATTGATGAATTAGGATTTAGTCAGTCCTCTTAAATTAATGTGTTAAGATATTTTAATACAGGTCAAGATTTCATACACAGATGGTGTAAACTGTGAAGACCAGAAAGGATGGGTAACAGTCGAATCTGTGCATAGCACGCATATTTCATGGCTATGCATCTACATACACATAATAAACCTTTCACCAGGTGGACATTTCAACTAGGCTGCATTATATTTAAGTGTGCCTGTAAGGGGGGTTCTAGTATAGTGCATGCTGGCTCACTAGTATAGCTTATTGGCACACTGGTATAGCTTATTGGCACAGTAATCAATATTCATGGAACATGAATATTGATTCATGGAACATGAATATTGATTCATGGAACATGAATATTGATTACTGTTTTTAGTTACATCTGTGCTTTACCTACAATGACAAGCCAAAATGTCTGTCAGGACAAAGGCCTTTGAGTCATTTATGCAAACCTTTCCTGAACCAGGAAGGCTATCAAACTGTAAAAAACACAGTCTCCACGACAGCAGATTGCATAAACAACCACAATTTTGCATGTCTTGGTCATTGCTGTACCACCTAGCTGAGAACTCTCTAATATGACCCTTGCATCAACACCGCACTGTAAATTACACTGCAAATGTTATGGCCGTAATTCATTGTCCCATTTACAGGTCGAGCACCTTAATTTTGCGGTGGTAGCACTTTTAAACCAAATTATCTGCCTGACCTTTTATGGTACACACTGGTCGCTATTTGACAACTGGGGAAGAGAGGATGGTCCCTTTTACATCTAACGTTACATTACAGTTACATACACAATTCACCTGATCTTTGTGGTAGCAGACACTGACAGTGATGTGAGGTGATGCTATAACTTTAGAGCCATAACCACTGTATGGTTGTTACCCCAACAACTTTGTAACTGCAAAAACCCCATATGGCTGATGGGAGAGGACTGACAGGTAACGTAACCTTACTGCACGACACTTAACCTGCGGTGATACTGCTGTCAATGAAGGGAAGGGAAGCAGCGAGCAGATGACAAGAAGGTAGATACTGTTAAAAGGCGGACAACACCTAATTCAGGTAGTGTTAACGCGCTAACATGAGATTAGCAGTTTAGAGCAGGTGATCAACTCGGTCCTAAGCTAACTAGCGCTACACATCGCTAGCTAAGCGGCTGCTGATATAACAGCGGAAATATAAAATATATAACAAAGACAGATAGACGCTTCCGTCATTTGGTCTGACAGACTACTCACCCGCTCTTGTTGTGGTTTGTGTCTCATTCAGGAAGTTTTCTGCTTGACAAAACTGTCGCCGAGAGCCGGGGTGGGCGGTGTTGAGCGCTGGCCGTTGGTATCTCAACAGAGGACGGTTGTAGTTCTTTCTGTGCTTCTCTTTTATGTCTCGTCATTGTGATGGCCACCCAAACGGACTTCAAATCCCATATCAGGTACAGGTTGTTGTTTTTTAACCCTTGTGATGCTTTCGTTGAAAGATCTTTTCTACTTTTAGATAGCACACGGCATAAAAACGCTTTTTCCCGGGGTTAACTTATACGGATATATTTATTATAAGATATATTTACCTACAGAGTTAAAATAACACGGAATTAACTGTTGCACTTAAGGCCAAGATAGGTGTCTACCAATTCTCACCCGTTCTTTAGCCTTTCACAAAAAACAGCAGTAGAAAGAAAATTTAGCTAAGTTGCGACCGGTACTGACATTACTGGTTCTTGTCCTTAAAATAAATTCTGCTTATCGTTATGTAGCTAAAGGGTACACAAAATGAGGCAGGAGTGATAAAATAATTTGAATAAAAGTATAGAAACGTACGAATTTGGGACTCTCCCTATAACTCGTAAACAAAACACGAAGCCGCAAAGGAAGGTCGAAAACATTTTTTTTTAATAAAGGTAACTTATAATAGAATTGAACGCTATCATAAGCAAATAGGGAAGCAGGAAAGGGGGGTTTGACTTACTTCGTATCTATACTCTTTGGTCCGCGTTCATTGGACCAATGGATGTGGAGGGGGCGGAGTCTGCGGCAAATGAACAAGCAGCGAGCTGCGGCGCTGGAGGAGAGCAGCAGAGAGAGACAGCACACGTCCATCCATCCTACTTAAGACACCGTTTATCGGTAAGAACCGTTTTATGGAATAACCTACTGCTGGTTCAGTCACAGAACCTATATTGATTTATCTGAATAGCATGCCAGGATAGTAAGCCTAAACTGCTAAGCTTTCCCAATATAAAACAAGAATAGCCTATTTCTGAGTTTCTCCATAGCCTATTATTATTTTTATGAAGGTGTTGGAATGTGTAGTTGTAATAGGGAATTGTATGGAATAGGGTAAAGGGATTGTGATGCTATATCAACATGTGTAAGCTTTTGATGAAGGGGGCGGTGGACGCACATTGGAGTCAACATATTTATTTAAGCCTATTGATTAAAGCCGTTACCCGTGTGTATCAGACAATGATATTTAATTTTGCCGGTGGTCTACGTTTGCAGTGCATGTTTTTGTTGTTGTTTTTTCCACTGAGCTCAGGCTTCGCTGTGTGGTTCTTGTCCTTGAAATACAGGCAAAGGCGCAGTGAGTGAATGTGTGTGAATTAACAAGGCAGATTGTAGTAGCCCCCCCCCTCCACACACACACACAGAAAGACCTGCATGAAGGTGTGTGTGCGTGTGTGTGTGTGTGTGTGTGTGTGTGTGTGTGTGTTCATGGTGGTTTTGGTGAAAATGCATAACAGCCTGCAGATTCAGTTGGCTCAACTAAATACTCACTTTTATGTAAAATGACATAAAAATCTGGTTAAATCAAAGGATTTTTATGGTATGATATGGTATATTTCATGTCTCATTCTCCTATCTGAATATGATCTCTTTAGCCCTGCAACTAAGATAATGACCTCCTCAATCCTCATTTAGTTCTAGCAGCTCCATATTCAGAAAAGCACTATCCCTTTCATCCTGTCATAATCTCAGTGTATTAATCCCATATTCATCTGGATCACTGGTTAATCTCTGTTGATATATTGCTTTTTGTTTCCTCCCGATGTCCTCCTATGTTGTCAGTGTTTGTGTTTGTGTGTGTGTGTGTGTGTGTGTGTGTGTGTGTTTGTGTGTATATGTGCCATCCCTATTTCCACCCAGAGCTACATTAATTGCATTTCAATAATTAAATGTCTTTCAAATCAGCCTAGCGAAACAAAACAAGGGAAGAGAGAAGCAACTGAACACTCTGTTTATGTGTGTGACTGCCAACCATAATCTTGTGTGTGTGTGTGTGTGTGTGTGTGTGTGTGTGAGTGTGAGAGAGAGAGAGAGAGAGAGAGAGAGAGAGCACAGGAGTGTTTTTCTGTCAGTTATACAAATTCAGCTGTGAGAATAAGAGGACATTTGCAGTAAGTACTGCAGCTGACTATCTTGTCAGGCTAATATCAAACCTGTTATGTGCTGCATTGTGAAGTGAGAAAAAAATCAAATTTAATCTTTCTTTGTCCTGAAATACTCCCATATGCCCATGGTTACTGAATTTGAATTTACTGAAAATGCAGTAGAACAAACAGTGATCAGCATGAAAAACTGCCTATTTGTCTTCCAGAAATGGAATCCATTCACCTGAAAAAACACACTGAAATATAGTCTGACAGTTTAAATTAGTTAATAAATTGACAGTGTATAGTTAAAAAACAATAAAGTGTAAGCAGTTTTTCTTCTGCATGTTTTTCCATTTCCCCTTCACTTTCTAATTAAACTCACACACTAAAGGCACGCCACCTGCACATATACACTCAGGCAGCAGGTTTGTCCCCTGTACAGTCTGCTGCAGCGAAGACACAGGGGATTAGTTCATACCTGGCCAGATAGCAGGATGAGAGCGGAGACTCAGAGAGAAAGAGGTCAGGAGTTACATCAGGGAATTACAGAGTGGGGGAGAGGAAATCAAAAGAATGGAATTGGTTTATCATTTTGAATGAATGCACCAAGCTGTTTTTGGTTGATATCGAAAATGAAATGTATCCATGTTGGATTTAAAACATTGGATAAGTCATTAAAATTAGAAAAGAAACCCCTAAAATATAGAGAGAGTATCTGAAAAATTAGGCTGCTGATCTTTTAACATTTGAATATGATCATTTAGAAACTGGATATCTTTTTGGAAATTACATGTCTCTACAAAAGATTATACACCGTTAAAGGAGATGCACTGCCATTTCAGAGCCATCTTTTCAACCGCTTACAGTTTGTCCAGCTCACATCAACTCTCAGACACACACACGCGTGTATACCCTGGAATCCATCTGTCAATTGATCGGTGGCAGTGAGAGATGGGCTGAGTGCAGAGCAGGGACGATGAGAGAGAGAGAGAGACGTCTCTGTGAGGAGGACAGTATGTGATTCGGCACATTTCCCCTCAGTCAAACTCTACGGCTGCGGTGAACAGCTAAAATGCTGTATCGTCAATACGAATTTGAATTATTCTCCTAATTTTCCCACTTGTCATTGCCTCTCTCAATCTCTTCTCAATTTTTCTACCTATTCGCCAGCGAACCCTCCACACCGTGAAACAAGTTTAGTGTGCGATTCAAACACCCTTATTATCACTCTGTCGTCTTTCCGCTCTCTCCATCTCAGCCTCACCTGGCTATCACTTCTTATTCAGCATCCCCAGCCTTGTCTCCCTTTCTTACAGCCCCAAACACACACACACACACACACACACACACACACACACACACACACACACACACATATTTCCCCCACAGGACTAGTTGACAGTGACCTTTCTCGTTCTCCGGTGTCTCCCTAGTCTTTAGTCCATTTGAAAAAGCCTCCAGTCTTTTCACTTTTACCACTGACCCCAAATAGAGGCCGATCCAATTACAGCTCAAACCTCCTAAGTGCGTTCCCACAGCGCCGTAGCTGTTAGTGTGTGTCTTTGTGAGTTTTTCCGATAGAGAAAGAAAAGAGACACTGTTGAGTGTGTCTTGGCAGAGGGTGGGGAGCAGTCAACCATCTTGCCATACTACGCAGGGGGTCGTTAGATATCATTGGCTCAGAGTCAAAGCTGGTATCTGCCTTTATTCGGCTTTTCAGAGCATTTCCCGTCTCATTTCTATCTGTCCTTATTAGTGTCTTTTTCTTTTTTTTGCAAATTTTCTACCCACGTCTTCCTTGTTTTTGCTGGTTTCTGTCACTGCTCGTCTCTCTCAGTCTACTGAACACCTCTTTATCTCCCTCTCTCTGTGCCTCTCCCTCTGGGTGTCTCTGTTAGCAGGGATTAATAAAGGGTTGTTAACCTCTGTTTGCCCTCTGTGGCGTGTACAGTGAGCATCCTGGGACTTCAGGCAAGTTCCATAGCACATTGTGTCATTTTCTAACAAGGTACTGAGCTGAGGATGGGCTGGAGATGGGTGATTTTGTCTGCCAAAAGTGCAATAGTGGTGATCACAGTCAAATTGGATTGCTGGATATAAGTGTACAAACTAATAAATCAATGACAGGGCTCTCTGTGTGTATACACACAGTCATTTTAATTTTAAGTTTTAAGTTTTAAAAAACAACAAAATCTCAGACCTCCAGTTTAAGCATTGTAAATAGGTGGACAGCTACTCGGCACACTGTCCAGCACCAGTGCGTTTTTATTTATGGGCTGTTTCTGTAAATGTAACAGGTATTAGTGAACTAGACTGCACCTGAAATCCCAGGTACTGTGCCTTCGTTCTTGGTGTTCACTGAAATCCAGAAAGACAATAGTGTATGTTACACATGAAATAGTCTCTACATGGCTTTGTGTATTACAACCCATAGCTCATGTTGCCTTCTCAATTGCATAAAATAATAATAATCTATAACACATTTCACACTTGATTATAATTTTATATGCACATGGAAATCAAATGAATTGATTTGGCCACTTTATAAATGAAATGCTGTGAATGAGCCGATCCTGAAGTTGTTGGAGAGACTATTTCTACTTTATAAGATAAAACTCAGTGTTTCCACGCAGATTTTACTGTCTAGTGGCTAAAACTTAACTAAAACTTTACTAATTAGCTGTGATACAATTTTGTGATGTGAATTTAAGCTTCACCTTTGACAATAACACAAAAAAATTACGGTCGCAGTAACAAAAGCACTTGGGTCTGCAGATGGTTAGATGGCCTAGTTTCAGTTGTTTTGATCATCAAGATTATTTGGAGATGAAACTGGTGTTACATGTTATTCTAATATTTGGCCCACGCTTTAAATAATTCCCTGAATTTATTCATAGAAATACCTGTGTGAATATGGAAGCAGGGATTGTTGCTTTGGGGGATCGGTTGCGTACTGCTTTTGAAGATGTTAAACCTTAATTAACATGCACAGTGTAAAATATTGTAACCTAATCATGTTGAAGTGGTAGTTTACTTAACTTTAAAAAGGCACAGTGGTGGGCTTTTAACCAGAACAATTAATAATTATCATTTACTCATAAATAGTTGAAGTAAAACTTAAATTCTGACCAAATGTTCTAAAATCCTTCTGGATTTAAGATTCTGCCATCACAAAAAAAATGGGTGCTGTAATAATATTGTCTCATCTAGTACAACTATACACAATAGGATTATCCCCTCATGAGTGCAGTCATCTCATCAGTGGGTAACCTAGCAGTGAAGTTGGTTGTGGCGTGAATATTTTGAGTCAAGTACTAAAATAATACAGTAATACAGTTTAACTTTAAACAAAGCTGTTTTTCAAAAAGATCTTCTAGGTGAGATAGTGGCCATTTAACCATTTCACTGCTGCTGCCTTGTTGCTACAGTAGGTGCAAGTAAGGGGCATGAGCAGAATTGACAATGTGACTGATGAATTATATCCACTTTATTTGGCTCAGTAATGGAAGTCTTAGAAGTTTAGTGCTACCTCTTTCATAAACTGCAATGGAGTTAAAGGCTCTACCCAGTGGTGGGCTCTATTGAAGCCTCCCTTTGTACATTTTCTGCTGTGCCTCAGGAGTCTCCACATCAGCGGGTGAGAGACGGGTGTCTAATCAAACTGGGAGAAAGTGAGACACTCACAGAGACATGAATGATTTGAGATTAATGATGTCAGTTTAATCATTATTAGTGTGAGTGTGCATGTGTCGTCTTGCATTTTACTCAATTCAAGACCAGAACAATAAGTAGAAAGCGGCTGCTACGGCGCCTCCAAGGAAAACTCATGAATGATAAGCAGATACCCAGGCATTTTTAACACAGAGTCCATCGCAGAAATTCAAGGTTTTTGGGGAGACAGAGATAATCATAGACATCACTCTCTGCAGTCTATTCCCAGAGGGATAGGCCTAGCTGAAATGGGATGTTAGCACTTTCACAGAATTTGTCAAAGCGCATGTGAGCTTCGTAAGTTTGGAAGTGTACTTAGAGGCTAAGTGAACCAGCCTGCTGTGATTTGAGCTGAAGCAGAGAAGCAGGCTTAAGAGGGAGAAACTGCTGGGGGACTTGGGGCTGCAGCTTCATAGTGATCACTTCCAGAGGAAAGACGACAAGCTTGCCTTGTTTTTGCAAAATTACTGAGTGCAGTCACTTCACTGGATGTGGGGTGTGTGTGTGTATTTTTGTACCAGACAATGTCAGAGAGTGCACTGAGTGACAGAACTGGAGCTGGTGTGAAGAGTTCTTGCAAAGAGAGGGGTTACGCGAGACAGAAAATGCTGAGTAGTGTGAAAAAAGGAAAGAGCGTTTATCTGCCTACACGAAGGAGGAAGATATGTTTTTAAGGGTAAGAAATTCTCTCCGTCAGCTTGGCAAAACGAAAAATGTCCATCACTTGCAGTTGCCTTGGTAACCTTAGCTTGGAAGTGTATGTACTTCAAAGTGTGTGTGTGTGTGTGTGTGTGTGTGTGTGTGTGTGTGTGTGTGTGTGTGTGTGTGTGTGTGTGTGTGTGTGTGCGTGTGTGTGTACCTGTGAATTTGAACCATGGATGAGGATGTCCATGTTTAATAAATTCCCCTGGCCTCCGAAGCATGCCGTCTCAAGGTGTTGGGTTTAAATGGCAGTAAGGATTAACGTGCGTGCAGTGGATTTGGGTGACGTCACATTTTAATTGTCGAAATGTCAACCGCCGGCCTATTCTGTCTGAGAATTAGGATTACACAGAGAGATTAGAGGCTGCTTTTAAAGGCCAGTGAGTTTAATTGCACAGAATTAATCAAGTTGTCAGGATTAAATTTGCAACTTAAACCATGAGAGATTGTCTGACATATTCAGTTCTTTTAGTCACGAGAGAACATTTTACAGCTGGGTGTTGGGTTTCCCCGCTTACCTGGGAGGCATGCTGGGAACCCCACCAGAATCGAAGTTCGGCTCATAGTCATCAATGGCCAAACTGGCAAAGTGTGGGATCCCCTTGCAGACAGCGTGCCACAACTCAAAAGGTCAGAATGGTGTCACCATTACAAGTAATAGCCAGCCACCCATGGTGTTATCATCCACATACACACACATGCACACAGACACACACACAGGGGCACACACAATGATGCTCCACACTACTTTCCCTGGCTTAACTGCATGGCTGGGTCTTTCCTTACAGAAAGCAAGGCTGTCTGTCTCAGAAAAGTTCAGCTCCCACAGCTCAGAAGGTCAGAAACATTACCTCCATTTACATCTCTGCCAGCCGCCCCCTCGTTTCCCTCAGCCTTTCTTTACTCTCTCTGGATCTCTCTCACTCTCTCTGCAATGTCTGACTCAAAGCACGACATGTGAGAGCAAGTGAACACGTGTGGCTAACAGTATATTAACTGCAGTACATCGGTTTTGTGCCTTCAGGCGTCATTTGATTTTTTTTCTGTTTAAATCTATTTAAAGGTGTGCATCACAAAGGCAACAAGGCTTATTTTACCTACAATGTCTGTGCTTGCCAACATGATGGGCCTACCTGCTACTGAATGAGTCAGATCAAATCTAATATATAATCAGATTAAATATCTTTCAGTATTTTTATATCACAGGACTTCACTAATCTACCCTGATTCCATTTACACTTTTAGGACATGATGAATGGACGCATTAAACAACAAATCCTGTTATTTTGTTAGTCAACAAGTCCCATGAAAAGAACCAAAAGCAGTAGTGCATCAGTCCATCTCTCAGCACTTTCTGACTTCCCTGCGCTCTCTTGCTCCAACATTATAGGAACAGTATATAAATTTAGTGTAGAAGGATCAAAGTCATTTTTTAAACTAGTTTGGCACTGTAGTTTTTAGCAAACATTACTCAAACAGGAGTAAATGTCTTTTGCAAGGACTATTTTCAGAGGCGGATAAATACACATTTGGTGCAGTGAGTATTTACAGCAGCCCAATGTGGGACAGACTCAAACTAAACTACTATATCAGGTTTTAGCTACACAAGCACAAAACGTTTGAAAAATCTTCTCCTTGTTGGTTTTGTTCTTTTTGTATTTTTTTTGAATATGAACAAAGTCAACATATTGAATTGATACTGCGTGGTGCACAATTGTCCACACATTTGAGTACACGAACAACAAAGTGTAAGTGCCGTGTGACTCTATTCCATGGTAGTGTTACTTTCATTAGATGAAACTAAACGAAATATGTTCATCAACCACCTTTTTTTCCCTGATTAAAACAAGACGATGACGAGACAGCGACAATGTCCTAAAACACAGACTGTGACGACATGAACGTGCAATATTGTTGACGAAAAATGACAACACTAAAATGTAATTCATAAAATAAAACCACACAACAATGCTAGGGCTTAGAGCCACTTAGATATTTGGTCCCATTTCAAATACAGTGGAGTGCCAATTATGTCAGTAAGCAAGTGCTTTAAGATTTCTGGAAAAAATACTACGAAGCGGCGTTTCAAGACTAACCACCCGGGAGTCGAGGTAAGTTAACGTCTCATTTGCAATAAAAATGAGAACAAAGCTAATATTAGAAATTTTTACAAAACTTTTATCTATAAGAGAGATGGCTGAAATAAAGACTAAAATGATAAATAGGCTATCTCTATTTTGGTCAGAGAAGAATGACCAAAATGCTAATCAAAATTTTGCTAATGATTAAGAAAAGACTAAAATGATGGTTAATGACTAAAACTAGACTAAAATACTTTAGATTTTCTTTTGACTAAAATCAGACTAAAATACCCACACTTTTAGTCAACCAAAACTTGCAGTGGACTAAATATGACTAAAACTAACAAGGACACTTTACACAGGACTGAGACTAAATTTTAAAATAGCTGACAAAATTAACACTATTCCAGGAAGAAACTCTGTGAAGTCAAATGTATTTCCATTTTCTGAGTTAAGCAAATGCAAATCCAGCTGGCAGCTTGGTCAGTGCCATGCTTGTCGAAAGCAGTTTGTCAGAATACTTAGTGATGGAGAACAAACAAGATGAGATCCTGACTGTCAGTTTGGATGGACATAAAATGGATGTGTATTTTTGCAAGAGAATGAGGAATTTTACTTCATATCTTATAACCTAGATGAAGTTCATAGTAAAATATAGACCGGGCTGGTCACTTCTGGACATTTAATCGGGAGGCATTGCTTTAGGGATAAGGTTAGCTGTAAGCATGTTTTAATTAACAACAACACTCTATCCCAAGCCCCGTTGTTCCTTTTGAAAACAGAGATCTTTAAAAATGACTCACAAATAAATACATTGTTGAAAAAGCATAAATAATTTTCTAAATAGTTGTTTTAGGTAGTTTTAGGAAACAAAACAGGGCAATATTTTCTTAAATTTGTTTGGGAACTGTTTTCAGCCTGAGATTAGGAGCTCTATGTGGGACTGACTCAAAATAAACTGCAGTGCCCACGTTCATAGTAATAAAGGAACATGTCAGCCAGTGCATGTCACACAGTGTGGCTCCTTGAGGTGTTTTTAATAGTTTCTAAACAACAGTAGAGATCTATGGCACTGAGCAATAAGCTGCATAGTAAAATAGGTTCAATTCATTGTTGTTTTTGGCATTTTCATGGAATTTGTTGACAATAACAAAAAATGTATCACCAGACTAAGCCTTTAATGAATCTGACACGTCCCCCAGGTTTGTCACATGCCAGAGCACGGCAAAGGAAAAGGACAGTACACAGCAGGATGGGGCACTAATTTTCTGGCTGCTGCCCATTGTTGTTGCTGTTGACACTCAGGTACATTGTGCCCACAGTCACCTGCCGTCCCACACATACAGTAGCAGCCAGCAGATTCCAGTGCTGCATGGGACCGCTAATAGAATCCTCTATACAAACTGTATTATGATAACAGCACAGCAGAGACAAACAGCTAAACAAATGTCCCTGTGTTACTTCACATTTTATCATCGTTTCTCAATATCTTTCTCTATCTCTCTCTTTTTATGTTATATATCACTGTCTTTTTTTTTTGTTTGGGCAGCAGAAAACAATGTTGCCTGGCAACAACAGCACCAGAGGGATGGTGCAGTGTGTTTACATTTCTTGTCATTTTAAAAGGTACAAAAGGCGGGGTTAAAAAGAGAAAAGATAGAAAAGTAGAGACATGAGAGAGAGGAGAAGATCGGTGAAGATAGATGACATGCGGTCGACAAGGGAGGTGAAACAGAATGCGAGCAGAGTGATGGTATGGAAAGATCACACTTCCTAATCAGTCATTCTGTACAGACATAAACTCGTCAGTTAAATACAAAGGCTCAAACACACACAAACATACACACAGAGAGTGAAGCAGATTTTAAAAGGAAGAAGCTGATTTAACTCAAGATGATAAGAATGGCTGTAAAATATGTATGAGCTCATTTAGCAGATGTGCTCCGAACAGTAATACTGACTGCAGTCAGCATTACAGCTGTAGTTACAGCACATTCCTGTTTATATCTCATTGCCCCTGGTACTCTCTCTCCATCTCTTTCTACCTGTTATTTCTGTACATGTGCAACACTCTCAGGTTGTGTGTGTGTTTTTACCTTTTTCCCCTCATTCTGTCTCTTCACTGACCCACTGCCATTTCACCTAAAGTCAATTGAGTCCGTAACTGTTTTGTTTTTTCTATTTAATCTCTCTCCTTTTATGCCACTCTTTCGCAGCACTATTTCAACCCATTTTTCATTTTTTTTAAAGGGGGGGGCTTTTCTCTAAGTAGAAATTTCTTATCATTGCATTCCTTTTTTGCCTTCACAGATTAAATTGGCAGAACGATGACTGACGTATGTTTTCTGTCTCTCTCCTCTGCTCTCCTTTTCCTCATCTCACATCCCTGCTCTCTCTCTCTTTCATCTCTGTCTCACTCCCTTACAAAATCCTCTTGTCCTTCATCTCTTTTTCTGCCTAATACAATAATCTTCTCTACCTCTTTCTCTCTCTCTTTCTCTCTCCCCCTCCCTCCCCCTCTGCAATTCTCTCTCTCCTCCACCTCTCTATCCTTCTGCTATCCTTCTCTTTTTACTTTTGGCTCCATCCCTCCCCAAATCATTTTCTCTCTATCATCTTCTCTTCCCTTCATTCTCCATCCATTGTCCTTCCTTCCACACCCCTTTGGCCACCCATCCCCCTCCATCTCTCCAATCACTCATATCCTCTTCCTTAACCCCCCATCCATCCATCTTTCTGTCTTCCCTCCAAACATATTATCCCTCCCTCTTTGCCTCATTCACTTCCCATCCTCACTTTTCCCCCTTCATCTCCTTTGTCTATCCCTCCCTCCATCCATCATCACATTAAAGTTGTCTTCTTTTTCTTTCTATCCAACCAACCTTCTCCTTCAAACACCCCTCTTTCACACAGTTATCTGTGGCCTGTGCTGCGATGTTGATCCTGGACGTTTTGTCCCCGCTCCTCCTCCTTTCCATTCTGTTGCCGCGCTACGGTGGCTGGGCGGCGGACATTCCAGAGGACGCTACATCAGAGTTCTCGGTCAGACTGTACCACCAGCTGCAGGCAGCAGGGGATCAGGATAACATTATTTTCTCTCCTCTGAGTGTGGCTGTGGCCCTGGGCATGGTGGAGCTGGGAGCCAGAGGAACTTCACTGGAGGAGATACGACAGGCTGTAGGCTTCAGCCATCTGCTGCCAGGTGAGACACATTCATAAACACAGGTTCACCAGCATCAGGGTCAGTGGTGGGCGAAGAAAGAGGAGTTGGATCTAAATTGTGAAAGGCTTTAGCAAAGGAAATTCAAGTGTCGTTTTTACAAAATCATTACATCTTCAGTTTACTCATTGTGAGATGTACTACTCAGCCTGTGAAAACAGTTGTATATACCTTCTGTAGTTCTGGAGGGAGCTTCCCAAAGTGAAAAAAATACTGTGGTCAACGGGGTTTTCTTGACTTGGGTTTACACATAAAAATGGACGCACATAATATTTTAGCAGAAAGCCTGCCTTACAAACTAGAGGTGTGGTGTTTGAAAAGCAGCATTTAGGAGGGGTGGGGGATCTCATGAAAGATCCTATCCAGTCGCTTTATGGGAAATGTAGGCTCCAGCAGTTTTTTGGAGCTTGACCCATAGTAGGGATTAAAAATCATAATATCTCGGCCTCTGATGCTTCACTTTCAACTATTCTGTTTTTAATGTTTCTCTTGGGAGTTCCCCTAAGGAAGTGAATGTTAAATCACAACAGTATCCCTTTAATGTTAAATAATTAGTGTATGTGGAATGATCTAAACAACAAGCCTCATACAACAAACACGCAAACATGCACAACTGTACGTGCACATGTCCCCACACATACAGTAATAGAGACTGCTGCATCTCAACTTCCACAGCAATGTCGCAGACAGGCATTTTATAGTAGATGGTTTTCTTTACTGCTTTTAGTATGGCTGCATATTAATTCGCTATATATGGGCATATATTAATTCCTATGGTTAGTAATGTATATGCTCCAGAAGCCACTGATCGTTTTCATTTTAAAAGGTAATGAAATATTTATGTTTTGTGATGCGCATTGACTACGTTGACCCTGAAAATAGAAAGCTGAATGACACATGAATAAAAACACCAAGGAGAGGATAAAATGGTAAATGCATGTCAAATTCTAAGAACTAAGATTCCACTTCATCTTCACAATTTGCAGATATTTGAACATGAGAAATTAGCAGCTAGAGATATATAATGTGGATCTTTTTTTTCTAATTTTTATTGCTATACTATTGTTTAACAAAAAACACTATGAATCTTAAAATAATTAGATTTTAAACTACCTTGTGGCGCAGCAAAGATGAAGGTGTACAAATGTTTTGCACAGCAATGTACTCTATATACACACTTGGAATATGAATGTCTCCCTCTATTCTCCAGGCATGGAGTTCTCTTTGCTCCAGAATCTGACGGCGGCTCTGTCGGAGGACGAAACTCACTACGTGATCCGATTTGCCAACAGCCTCTTCCTGCAGGAAGGTGTTACCTTTAACCCAGAGTTTCTGCATCTGATGAGGAAGTACTTCCGGGCTGACGTGGAAACAGTGGACTTCAGCGAATCAGTAGCCGTGGCCGAGCAGATCAACAGCTGGGTGGAAAATCATACAGAGAGTGAGTTAGCGGGGGAGGGAGGGGTGAAGGAAGGGAAAGATACAGATGAAGGGAGCAAAGGAAAGGATAGCAATAATGCATAATTGCAGAATACATAATTACATCTTCAGTTGCAGCATACTGTAACATGACATGCAACATTGTCAGAGGAGTTTCATATTGGACAAAAGCAAAATTTACTGAATACATTTCCAGCTCTCATTTGCACAAATCTCTATCCTTATCTTGGTGCACATTTTAAAACACTGCATCCCAGCAGGCACTGCCCTTTAAGCTAATGAAAACGAATGTAGATCCTGATACACTGTACAAATCACTTCTTCCAGGTAAGATCCGTGAGCTGCTGTCTGCCGAGGACTTCAGCAGCGTGACCCGCCTGACCCTGGTAAACGCCGTCTACTTCAGAGGCTCCTGGAAAAACCAGTTCAGGCCAGAGAACACCAGAACCTTCTCCTTCAGCAGAGACGATGGCTCTGAGGTTCAGACACTCATGATGTATCAACAGGGAGATTTCTACTATGGTAGGGATGAGGTGTTTGTGTGTGTGTGTGTGTGTGTGTGTTGTGTGTGGTGTGTGTGTGTGTGTGTGTGTGTGTGTGTGTGCGTGTGTGTGTGCGTGTGTGTGTGTGTACAATTGTACTTGTGGGTCTTTTTCTGGAGCCGTTGAATTTCATGCTCATATTTCTTGAGGTTATTTAAAATGTTAATCTCAGATCTGAAATA